>PVIC010002218.1:0-80274 GCA_004025085.1 Thryonomys swinderianus
AGCCCTTCTCCCCAAGCCTGGTGCTCAGGGCTGGGTCCCCTTCCGGCCGCAGGCCTGGGCTCCTTGGGTGGGGCTTTGGCCCTCTGCTCTCCCGCCCCCAGGTGCAGGGGGGAGGTTCCTGGAGGCTGTGGAGGCTCCTTACCCGACTCCTCCTCGGTGTATATTTAGCAGCTAGGGGTCCAAGGAGGAGTGCCAGGATGCCCTCTTTACCACATCCCCCGGGGGAGGCTGTGGAGATAGGGATGGGCAGGGGTCCTGAGCCGGCTCTGGGAGCAGGCTGGGGTCTCAGAGAGCACTGCAGGGTTCTGAGGGGCATCGGGTGCCCTGTCCTTAGAAGGACCGAGTGACCGAGTGAGGGGTGTGGAGGGACCATGGAAAGGAGGCTGGGTCAAGAGTTCTGCAGTGCCGGGGACTGGGCAGGGCGGGCAGCAAGAGCTCCTGCCACGCTGAACAGCGGGCACTCAGGGCCCACTGGACACACTCCTCAGAAGTGCAGTGGTTTGTGTGCTTGTTATTGGGAGTGTCTGCAACCATTTCCCAGGACCCGGAAACAGTTCTACAGACCTTGTCCTCTCAGCCCCAGAAATGGACCCAGGGCCAGGACAAAGGGCTGGGCTCTGTTGGTGACCTGCCCAGGTGAGTGGAGCAGAGCAGCCAGACCCCAGAGAGCCACCTGCTTGGCCTACAGCTCCCTTCCCTGCCACACGGGACCAGGCTTGGGCTTCTGCACCGCTGTGGGGCTCTTCTAACTGGCAGGAAGCCTGATTTCCCAAGGTGAGCAGCAGCCCTCCGGAAACCATCCAGGGGTCACCTTGCCCAAGTGTGCCTGTCAGTCCTGATTTTAGTCTGTTTTTATTTCCCTGACTGGGAGCATCACTTTTCTAGACCCTTCTGTGCCATCCCCTGGGGAGGCCACTAACAAAACCTTACCCCAGACTATCTGCTCCCAGCAGCTCCAAACCACAAGGGCACTTGGGGCCTAATACTATTTCTGGGGGAAAAACAGTAAAGAAAATGTACATATGCTGCTCTGTGATTTGGTGCAGAGTATGCAAATGCCACAGGTTCCAGGCCCTTTGGCAAGAGTCCATGTGACCCTGAGAAAGTCATTGCTTTTCTTTCCTTTCTTTTTTTTTTTTTTTGTACTAGGGATTGAACCCAGGGCCTTTACACTGAGCTACATCTATAGCCCCTTTTTAATTTTTTTCATTCGAGTCAGAATTTCACTAAGTTTGCTGAAGTACCCAAGCTGAATTCTATGATCCTCCTGCCTCAGCCTCCCAGAGTGCTGGGATTGTAAGTACGCAGCATCACTCAAGGCTCTCTGAGATCTTATGTACTTATATAACTTCCTTACATACCAACAATACCAAATGAAATCTCTGTTTCTGTCTTTTACTTGTTAAAGTCTTCCTATGTTGCCCAGGGGGCCTTGAACTCCTGGGCTCAAGCAATCCTCCCACCTCAGCCTCCTGTAGGATAGGACTTTGGACAAGAAAGTTGTTTCTAATCTGAAAGTCTTTGCTATCTTGTTTGTAAAATGTAGAAGTTGGCCTTTGGGGCTGGGGTTACATCCATGACTGAACTCCTTTCCTAATACGGCATGCAATCTCCTTGGACATGAGCTGTCACATGGAACACCATGCCATATTCAGCACCTCTGAGTATTTTACTGGCCTTCAGTTTGCACAGATACCACCTCAAAGAATTTTCACAGCCAGCCCATGAGGTAGGAACTGTTGTGCCCATTTTGTAGGTGGTCATACTGAGGATCAAAGTTAAAATAACTTTTGCAAAGAACACAACTATCTAGTGGGAGTGGCAGAATTCAAATCCAGGTCTGTTTATCTCTGGGTTCTGCACAACTGCAGAGGGTGATGCAAGAACCAGCAGACTGGGGACCCAGGGGGGTTCAGAGGTCAAACCAATCCTCTACACGTCCAAGCACACATGAGCACACACGCCTTTATTTCAGTGCCTAGAGTTAGAATCAAATGGTGAGCCAGGCATGGAGCCACCGTCAACTAGCACTCTAGGAAGCTGGGGCAGGAAGATTGCCCAATTCAAGACCAGCTGGGTAATTTATTGAGATTCTGTCTCAGAATAAAAAATAAAAAAGGGCTGGAGATATATAACTCGGTGTGAAAGCCGTAGGTTCAATCCCCAGTATGATAACAATAATTTTTTTTTCAATGATAAGCAGTTTGGTGTGGCCAGAGCCCAGGGCCTCACAGTAGGAGACAGGACCACAGTGGTGGAGATCAAATGGAAAGGTGGGCTGGTGCTGGTACATATGGCAGAATGGGCTTCTTGAGGCTTTTGGGTTGTGCTCTAGGAAGACCCTGCTGGTGGGATTCTGGAGGCTGGACACCTAGCCGGAAACTGCAGACCACTTAGGGGCTGGGGCACTTTGGAGGAGAAGGAAGGGTCTGAAAGTGACCCAGAGCAGGGAGAGGATGCTGCGCACCCCGAGCTAGGATATAATCCCCCACTCACCTCTCAGGCCGAGTTCCCAACACCAGTAGACTTGGGGCTCCAGTTCCTCCTCCTCAATGATCACCTACGCTCTGGGGCTTGGTCTTGGCTCCAGGGATTTCCCAGGGGTCCCTACGAGCTCTGGACATGAACCCAGAAGTGGACATGGCCTCACCCTCTCATTCTCCCCTCCTCACTCTGCTTCCAGTGTCATGGAGGTGCTGCACCTGTTCTTATAGGGTTCATGTGGAGAGGCCACCCCCAACCACCACCAGCATCAGAGCTCAGCCCAGTGGCCCGGAGTAGGTCCTCTGTTTGACCAGCTCCTCTGGAAATGACCTTGAAACATTTCTCCTTAATCTCTAAGGTTCTGGATTTCCTATTTCCCCGGGGCTAGGAAGGAGCAATACCCTCGCACACACAGACAAGCACTCTCCCAAGCACAGTAGCCGCTCCACCCCACCCGGGTTCTGGGTTCTTAACCAATTTTGTCACGTTCCTGCCTCCTCTGATCCCAACATGGAAGTAAGTGAAGATCATCCAACAAGGATATGCATAGGCTGTGTTCACACAACCCAGTAAGCCCGTCACGCATGGTAAGGAGTGACGCCAAAGCAGGATGAGGAGCAAGAGACCCTCTAAAAGAGAAAGGAAACTGTTTGCCATGTGCCTAGCAGAAGGCTGTTGGTGTGGGGAGCTGGAGGCAGCTAACTGGAAGCAGGACAACTCACTTGACCAGGGGAGCACATTTGGATTTTTTTTTTTTTTGAGATAGGCTCTCTGTTGTTTAGCCTGGCCCTGAACTCACTATGTAGCCCAGGCAAGCCTCAAACTCACAGCAATCCTCCCGCCTCTGCCTCCCAAGTGCTGGGATTACAGGCCTTACCCTCCATGCCTGGCAATGTGGTATGTGATTACAACCAGGGACCTTGTGCTTGCTAGGCAGGCACCGGAACCACTGAGTTAAATCTTTGGCCCGGTGAATACAGGTTTTAATGATGCTGGTGAAGGAACTGATAGGAATGCGGAGTGTGGACGATGCAGGTCAGTAAAACACCTGTGGTTAGAATCACCATGCTTGCCAGGTGTGGTGACACGTACCTACAATCCTAGCAGTCAGGAGGCTGAAGCAGGAGAACTGTTGTGAGTTCAAAGCCACCCTGTGATACATAGTGAGTTCAAAGATAGTCTGGACTACATAGTGAGACCCTTTCATAAAAAAAAAACAAACCAATAAAAATCACCCATCATGTTCCCAGCCACCTGTTCTCTGCCTTCCTACAAGAATCTCAGACCCTTAAAAAAAAAAAAAAAGGATCTCAGGCTCTCAGTGGGAACCTACACCATGCTGTTTCTATGTATTGGCAATTGGGATTAGGTTTTACCAAGCAGGGAGGGGTGGTGTATGGAGGAGGACTTGTCCTCCCAGGAACTGGCCTGGGAGTCCTGCCAAGGGTGGGAAAGATTACCGACAGAATTCCAAGATGGCCCCATGGTCTCCATCTCTGTTCGTGGTGTGGCTCCCTGGACTCAATATCATTTGTGCAAAAGGGATTTGCAGTGTAGGTGACCTGTACCTCAGGGAACCAGTGCTGGCCGAGTGTCAGGTGACCTGGCTGCCAGTCCTTCTGTGTCCTGTGTTAGCCTAAGGGCCCCAGATCACCGTCCATCCCCAGGCCCTAGTTTCTACGTCTGGGAAGCAAGACTCTGGCCCAGGTAATCTAAGCCTATCTATTGGGATCCGGATCATCTGGAGCCCAAAAGAGGCCAGGATTAAGGCCAACTCCTCTGGAGAGTGCTGGTCAGTAGGGGTAGGTGGCAGCTTGGCTCTGTGGTAAAAAGCAGAAGAAATCACTTCTGAATGTGGCCTCAACATGAGAGGGCTATAGGGTTCCCATGGTATCACACCCCACCCTTTGAGTATGAGCCAGGGAAGAAGGGCCACACCTAGAAAGAAAGAAGACATCTGTAGAGCAACAGGTGTGGTTGTTGATTTTTCCAGAGGCTCAGTTCTGCTTCCTCCTGTCTGTACAACTCCCCAGGCTACAGAGCAGCAGGCAGTGACAACCTGATAAAACTGTCTCCAACCCTCCTGTTATACCTGGTGCTGTGCGGCCGAGGAAGGGGTCCAGGCAGGGGAGGTGTCAGGCCCTGCCTGCCCGGTCACAGCCCTTCCAATGATCCTCACGCAGCTGCAGGAGCCAGGGTGGGCAGGGGCCCCGCACGCGGCTCGGGGCAGCTCAGCTCTGTGCCCTTCCATCACCAGCCTCTTCCTTCTTTTCTCCAGAAAAAGAGTCCAGCACGAACGTGGGCCCTGGAAAGCTAAGGGGAAAAAAGTGTCACGTGGCTGGGCAGGAGGAGGCCAGGGACAAAGTAAGGGCTTGCAGATATCAAGGGGGATAAAGGGTTGGACGCCTGTCTGGAAGCCAAAGGATTTAGAGGGGGCAGGAAGAGAAAATGCAAAACCAGCAGACTCATGGTCACACCTCTCTGGGCAGCTACTTGGGGCCAAGATGGATCAGGCAAAGGGCATGTGTAGTTTCCATTACAGGGGATTAGGTGTAGATGGGGGGGGTCTTTGCCCGTAGGCCCCTGTCACCTGTCCATGATCCCAGCTGCATCTCCCCTCCTGTCTGAGAGTTTCTGTATTTCCTGAAGCCATTCTGGGCCTGTCACTGCATAGGGCCTACCAGGAACCTCCAATGAATCCCGACCTTTCAGTAAGGCCTGGTGATCCCAGCCTCTCACTCAAACGCCCCAAGCTTCCTCCTGGCTATGCCCCAGCCACGCTGGTGGGCTGACCATCAGGTTCCTAGCACCTGACACCAGCCAGTCATTAAGAAACATGCCCTTAGGACATATGTATGGGACGAAGATGACGGCAAGCCATCTGGCATATCAGATAGTTTTCCTTTTGGCTTGGAAATGTAGGGAAGGGCAGACACACCCAGGCATAGATCTTACTGCCGTGGCAGTGCTAATTCCTGTCCAGCTGGCTCTGCAGTCAAGTGTCTGGGGCCCATAGAAGATGGAGGACTGACTTTGTAAATTGTTGGGAACCAGGCCAGTATAACTTGCTTCAGGAATAAGGAAACACCCGGCATGATGACATTGGCTGAGGACAATGCGAAGAGATTGCAGGGACCCAGGTGAAATGGAGACCTCTGTCCTCCTCGGAGATCATCCGGAGTGCTGCACATAGGCCAGCTTTGGGCGGCATCACTGAGCCTGGCAGGCCCTGGCAGAAGCTTGACACCTGTCCCACCTCAGGAAACTTCCAGCGACTTCCAGGAATCTGGAGGGTTCAGAGTCCTAGTTCGCATGCGCCGGGGGGCGGGGCGGGAGGTGAGGGGGCGGGGCCGCCTCAGGCCGGTGCTGGGGGATGCTCTCTAAGCAGAAGGTGCTCAGGGACCCTCAGGCGCTAACTTGGTCGCTGCCCTGGTCTCGCTCCCGAGCTGGTCCGTCCGGGTCCTTCCGCAACCAAAGCACAGCCCTGGAGCAGCCACCTTCCGCTCCACCGCTGCCGCGGGCGCAGAGGTCCCGGGACCGCGGGAGAGCGGGCCTGTCCCCAACCACTTGTCCCCTAGGCCGGTCCCGCCGCCGCCCGAGACCCGCGAGGAGCTGCGGCGCCGCCTGAGAAGCCTCATCGAGGACAACCAGGCATTGTCCAAAAACTGGATGATACACATAATGGACTTGACATAAAGCAGAAGGTCCACGATACTAATCTGTAAGTCAACAAGATGAAGCATATATTAAAGTCTGAAGAGTCTGAGAACCGGCAAATAATGGATCAGTATTGTTGGACGCTGTTTTGTTACCTACCCGAAGTAAATAAAAAAGCTTGAAAAAAAAGAAAAAAAAGATGAAGGATTAAGCGGGTCCTTTGGCCCTTAGACTTGCTGTCTGTTGAGTACCTCGCCACACCTCTTGCTGTCTTCCACAGCATCCCAGGGGAAAGGAAAGGCACAACATCAGACTGAGAGCTTCCAATGGGAGCATTGCCTTAGTACTGTAGATAGGTAAATTAGATACCTTCTAAGCAGTTAAGGAGGAGCCAATATGGAGGACAATCTAGACACACTCACTGAAAGCCAGCATTGTAAAAGGAAACTGCCACACCCATGTACTTCCCCTAAGGATGAATAGCAGTGATTGATATTCTAAGTAGGTATCGATCCCCTGAGTGGGGGGTCCTAGATCTTACCCACTCCTTCCAGGGAAGATCCCCAACTGAAAACCCTTGTACCTCATTTAATCAGGTTTTTTTTTTTGTTTTTTTTTTTGTTTTTTTTTTGAGACAGGGTCTTGCTTTGTAGTTCAGGCTGGCCCTGAGCTCACTACATAGCCCAGGCAAGCCTGAAACTCAGCAATCCTCCTGTCTCTGCCTCCTGAGTGCTGGGATGACAGGCATGAGCCACCCCACCCGCCCGGCACTGTGGATGTGGTACTAATTGCTGGTAGGCGTGAGTCACCATGCCCAGCATTGTATATGGTTACTGGGGATCGAACTCAGGACTTTGCACTTGTGAGGCAGGCGCTGGAACCACTAAGCTAAATCTCTGGCCCTCATTTAATCAATATTACCTAAGCAAATTATACTTGTTGTAATCTTACTGGTTGACTATATACTTTTTTCCCTCCTTGAGCCCACTTTCTATTTTGGCTTTGTCCCATTAAAATACTTTTGAGCTGGGCGTGGTGGCTCAAACCCCTAATCCCGGCACTCGGGAAGCAGAGGCAGAAGGATTGCTGAGTTTGAGGCTTGAATGGGCTGCATAGTGAGCTCAAAGCCAGCCTGAACTACAAAACGAGACCCTGTCTCAAAACAAAAAGACAAAAAAAAACTTAGAGACGCTGTGTGAGGAAGGCGTCTTGCACCCTGTAGCCTGGCCTGACGCCGCAGCAAGCTCCACCAGGTCTCCGGGTTCACCTTGGGTTTGGGGGGTCGGCTGCACGGGGCGCCCCTTCTCTTGTCTGAATAAATTACTAAGGGAGGAAACAAAAAACCTTAAAGAAGAAGGCTGTGTCCAACTCACTTTCTTGTTCCCTTTCTGTCTCTCTTACATGCTGTCTCTTAATAAACTTTTCCTACTTTTTTGGTGTGTTTTTGTTATTTGAGATAGGGACTCACTTTGTAGTCTTGAACTCACTCCGATCCTAGTGACTCTGCCTCCCAAGGGATGAGATTACAGGCGTATGCAAAACTTTTCCCTCCTCTTAACTTCCATCATTCCTAGAATTCATTCTTCGATTTTAGAGAATACGTAGTGTTTCGGATGTCTAGCGGGTTTAGGAGCGATATCTACTTCCCCTGTTTCAATAGGGTGCTGGAATGACAAAAGAAGCCCCTCTTCAACCCCCAGGACCTGAAGCTCACCAAAAATGAGGGAGGTCATGGTGGAGTCTGAGGTGTGGTGAGACGTAGGTCAGCTGGGCCGGGAAGACAGACTGCTGAGTAAAGAGTCACCCCCCCCCCACCTCCGGGATCCAGAGGAGAGGCCCTGCAGCTAAGGAAGAATTTTTAATTGGTTTCTGCAGCAGGTGCTGATGAGACAGCCCCAGGAGGGGGCACAGAGGCAGCTAGCCAGGGAAGGAGCCCAGAGCACGCTCAGGAAAGCCCTGAGACTATGAAAGACAGACCCTCTAGAAATCTGGGAGCCAGAGGACAGGTAAGAGTCCAGCTGAGATGGTTGCTGGAAACCCTCAAACAGTCTTCCTGCTCACTCGCCCCTCCCCTCCTCAGTGTCGGGCCATCTGTGGGACAAGTCAGGAGCTGGCACCATCTGGGTGGCAGGAGGTGGGACAGGGAAAGCCTGAGGAGCTGCCATGTCCTGCAGTCCCACTGCCCAGGCCTGCCGTTACCTACAAGCGGTAAGTGGGTGTGAGGAGGAACATCCGGGCTTTATGGAAGTTGCTCCCTGATCTCGGGGTCAGGCATATTTCTCTCAGGGTCAATATGCTCAATTTTGAGCCTTTTCCTGGTGATGTCCAGTTTCCACGAGAGGAGGGGATTTAAGGGGGAGGCGACATTCCCCTCTGTTCCTAGGTTCTTCTATATGGCAGCAGCTGGTGCCAGCCAGGCCTATCAGTCACCTCACTGTGGTTCTGTGGAATCATGGGTAGCTCTTCGGTCAGAACACAAAAGTCACCATCACTGTAAAGAATGCCACCTTGGGCTCCAGACTGAGCAGTTCCTAGACAGTTTCCATGGTCTCGGTCCCTGGATGTTACTCCCACAACTCTACCGCCATCCATGTATTTACAATCTGAGTAAGGTCATTAACTGGCTGACCTGCAAATGAGGTTATTATTTGTGTGGGCCGTGGGTGCACCTGAACTCATTAAAAGCAGACCAAGTCTGGGCTGGAGGGTTAGCTCAGTGGTTCCGGCGCCTGCCTCACAAGCACAAGGTCCTGAGTTCGATCCCTGGTAACCACATACAATGCTGGGCGTGGAGACTTACGCCCACCAGCAATCAATACCACATACCACAGTGCCGGGCGTGGTGGCTCACACCTGTCATCTCAGCACTTGGGAGGCAGAGACAGGAGGATTGCTGAGTTCGAGGCTTGCCTAGGCTACATAGTGAGCTCAGAGCCAGCCTGAACTACAAAGCGAGACCCTGTCTCAAAAAAAAAAAAAAAGCAGACCAAATCTGGCAGCAAAAGGCAAGTCAGAAATTCTAAGCATGAGAAGAATCTGATGCACCTAAAGATGCGGGGGCTGCAAGGCAGCTACATGGAAAGACTTAAAGACCCTCAGCCCACAGCTAGCAAAGACCCTATTCCTACCACACAGGGACTTGGCTCTGAGAACAACCCAAGTGAGCTTGGAAGCAGATTCTTCCCTAGTGTGTCAGGTGGGAGCTCAGACAGGCCAACACTTTGATTCTGGCCTCTGGACATCCTAGCCTGAGCCCCAGGGAGCTTGCTACAGAATTCTAGCCTACAGAACTGGGAGCTCTTTGGCGGGTGTTTGTTTTTTTTTTTTTTTTTTTTGAGACAGGGTCTCGCTTTGTAGTTCAGGCTGGCTCTCAGCTCACTATGTAGCCCAGGCAAGCCTCGAATTCAGCAATCCTCCTGCCTCTGCCTCCCGAGTGCTGGAATTACAAGCGTGAGCCACCACGCCCAGCACTGTGGTATGTGGTATTGATGGCTGGTGGGCGTGAGTCTCCACGCCCAGCATTGTATATGGTTTCCGGGGATTGAACTCAGGACCTTGCGCTTGCGAGGCAGGTGCTGGAACCACTGAACTAACCCTCCGGCCCTGGCGGGTGTTATTTAAAGCTGCTAAATTTGTAGTAACTTGTTATGTCATGGTAAGACCTAAAGCAGGCGCTTAAAAGCAATGAGGTTTCCACACCATACCTGTGTCCCCAGGGAAGGAGGGAGTAAGGCATGTAGATTTCACTGTCATCATGTACTCCGTATGCTCCTGTTCCCTGCAGAGGTAGCCAAGCCTCATCAAATCTGTCATTGCTAGAGGCCAAGGTTGCTATGATTAGGCTGGAGGTTCAAGTCTGCACAAACTAGTTATAGACAGACTAGTCACGGGCAACAGCCCAATTTCTTATGCTTGATACAGGTTTCTGGGGTGCTTGCTCCCCTGTCAACTTTCATACATATATCTTGTTTCTTTTGAGACAGGGTCTTTCTAGGTAGACCAGACTGGCCTTGAACTCACTATGTAGTCTGGGCTGGCCTTGAATTCATGGTGATTTTCCTGCCTCAGTTTCCCAAGAATTGGAATTACATGGGTGTGCCACCATGCACCCAGCTTTGTCCTGTATTTCTGCCCAGTTCTGATACTGTTAGATCTTCTAATCCTTGGCAAAAACACAATCTTTTCTAGCCAAGTTATGTAGGCAGGACTTTCTTTTTTGAAGACCCACATTACTTTCTTTTTCTCTTCTTTTCTTTTGGTATACCAGGGATTGAACTTGGGCCCTTGTGATTCCAAGGTAGGCACAGTACCATTTGCGCTAAATTCCTTACCCCAGATTACTTTCAGATAGTTCTTAGACTTAGAATAAATCATTCACTTTCCTGATTTAAATATTTTTATTTCATTTGTGGCAGAGATGGTGATCTGTCTACCAAAATTCCCCATCCTTTTAGTATAGAATTGTCAAAGACTACATTTCCCAGATGTCCTTGCAAACAGGGTGGTCATGTGACAAGTTCCCACCAATAGAATGTGAGCCAGAGAAGGTTTATTACTTTTGCGCCAAGGCCATAAGAATCAAGTGTTCCTAGGTAGTCCATACTTTCCTTCCTCTTCTGTAGGCAACACATTAGGTGACAGACCTGAGGGAAAGAAGGAGCCTCCAGATGAACAGAGCCTGGTACCTGAATCAGCATGTAGGGTAAGATCACTAGGCAATCAGGAATAACCCCTTTTCTCTATTGTGTGAAAAAATAAATTCTATTATATATTTGGGGGTTACTTGCTATTGCTTTTTAGCTTGCCTTTCATACTTCTACTTCACTTTCTACCTAAAGTTGTACTGGGATGAAAACATCCACTTCACCCTGTATTTCATGTTCCCTGGCCAGCTCCCATGCCTGTCTTATTTCACACAGTCTGCCTGCTCTAAAGTCTGGCCGACTCAGCCAGCCCGGGGCCACCATCCATCTGCTGTCGATGAGTGCCCGTTCCCAGCAAAATGCACATTTATTCTCTCACACATACCATTCTTATTCCAGCAAAGGTAGCACAGCAATATATTTGGAGAAGGAAACTGCTATTCAGCACATGGTCCTGGTTACTTTGGGGCACATCTAAGGAGCTCATATCTTTAGTCCCAGATCCCCAAGGCCAGTGGTTGGCATAGAGGGGCAGAGGGACAAGAGGGGGGAGCAAGCCAGAAAGAGGTGACAATTCTCTCAGAAAGCAATTAAGCATTTCTTGGTGGCCTCAGGGACAACCTCAACTCTTTGTACTTTTCCTCTGGGGAGCAGGGGAAGAAAATATTGTGGCTGCGGTTCTTGAAAGCCCTGCTTGCTACTGTGGCTTTGGGAAGACAGAGAAGCTGACTGCAAGAGTTCCATCTGCCCAATCCCTGCTCCAGATGCTTCCCCCATAGAGACCCCTGAAATAAATCAGAACAGGTCCCCAATACCAATTGGCATCACCTATTTCTGAAGTGTGGCCTTGGATTGCCGGCTCCAGCAGGAAGACGAGAGGCTGGGCTGAAGGTGGTAACGAAGCCCAAAAGAGGCTGCTGAAGCTCTCGGATGCAAAGGTCCTCCTCCTCCTCCTCCTCCTCCTCCTCCTCCTCCTCCTCCTTCTCCTCCTTCTCCTCCCCCTCCTCTTCCTCTTCTCCCTCCTCTTCCTCCCCCCCTCCTCCCCCTACTCTGAACCCTGGAGGTTAGAGAAAGGCACAGCCCATCCTTCCAGGGGCTCCAAGAAAACTCAGCCTCAGCAATTTCCAGAACAAATTTGCTGTTTGTTTGAGTCAGGAAATCACAGGCTGCAGACTCCCCGGGGCCCACGAAGCCAGCCACTGGCTCCTCCTGTCCTGGTGTGAGCAGGATGTTAGACGCACAGGGCAGCACCAAGGTTAAATTACAACCACCTGACCTGGACTGCTCCTGAAATGCCACGACCCCACTCAGAGAGGGTCAGTGGGTAACCAGGTCTCTCCAGAGCTCTCACACCAGTGGGCCTGACTGGGAATGGCTCTGTTCTAAGTCCAGGTTGTGGTGGTGAGCTGTGGGGCTAGGCTGAACATGTCACAGGTGTTTCGGTGAAGAGAACACCAAATTTCCCATAACTTCACGTTGCCCCCCCCAATCTGCCTACCCAGCCTCCTCCTCTTTTTTAATTTGTTTATTGAGAGAGTCTCACTGTGTACCCCAGGCTAGACTTGAACTTGTGTGGATCCTCCTGTCTCAGCCTCCCAAAGGCGGGGATTACAGGTGTGCAGGACTCTGCTCATTCCTTCTTTCCCAAGGTCCCCTCTCCCTGTCTACTTGGGTCCATGCCATGCCTCATTTGTAAAACTAACTGACCCGATCCATGAATGCAAGCCCCCAGCCACTCCCAGGAAGCCCAGGTTTGACAAGTGCAACACCCAGGGTACTGGGTGACCACAAGAAATGCCAGAGTCCAAAGTCTCCCCAGGACTGCAGCTCTGATGGCTCCAAGGGCAGAAATAACCTGAGCTTGCTGCCCTTTACTTCTTGGGAGTGACTCAGCAAGAAGCTGGCAGACAGACACACATTTGCAGCACCTTGCAGCGGGGAGAGGGGCAAGGCCAAAGCCTAGGGCTGTGTATGGAGAAGAACTGGGCTGGCCGTAGGGGCGGGCAGTGAGAACAAGCTCAGTACAAAAAGCCACAAAGAGTTCGCCAGACCCATTTTCCACTGAGAAGCCAGGGAAACAAAAGGCTGGATGACACAGTCAGTCAGCAAGGGTGGGAGAAGCACTCTCAGGCCTTGCTGGGACTGTAAGCTGATCCCATCTCCACGGAAGGCAGTCTGCCAGTGTCCGCCAAATGCAGATTCTTTGACCCAGCACTTCTGCTTCCAGCTATGCATACACGTTTGTGAAGTGGTCCCTGTGGTGTTCTAACAGTGACAAAAGATGGAAGGCACCCTTCTCAGAGGACTGGGCCATGACAGAGTACAGTGGACAGACAGTTAGAGACACTGCCATATGACTATGGAACCAGATAGTAGATAAACTGCAAAGGAGAAAAATAACCCACTGTGCACACAGCTCCTTGGAAGGCTGAGGAAAGAGGTTCACAAGTTCAAGTCCACCCTGGGTAACTTAATGAGACCCCCGTCTCAAAATAAGAGGTTAGGCTGGGGATTTAGCTCAGTGGTTCCAATGCCTGCCTCGCAAGCACAAGGCCCCGAGTTGGATCCCCATGCCACATACCACAAAAAAAGAAAAAGAGAAAAGAAATTTAAAAGGTTAGGTATGTACCTTGGCAGTAGAGCCCTTGCCTAGTAGGCCAGAGGTGGGAGGAAGAGGAGAGTAGAAGGAAACAAAGTCAAGGAGCTAAACAGGCTGTGGGGCTGGCTTTCGGTCTCAAGGCAGGAATGAGGTGGCATGCTACTGCTGACCACATACACTCCTGTCTGCTAGTACGTTGTGAAGAATGTCTGTGAATGCATAACAAAGAAATGGGGTGCCTTGGTTTACAGAACCAACTATATACAACTATATATTCTTTATATACATTTTTGTCACTAAAATTTGGCCAGGGATGGTAGCATCCACCAGTAATCCCAGGACTTGGAAGGTTGAGACAGGAGGATTGAAAGTTTAAAGCCAACCTAGTTTACATATAGAAACCTTATCATGAAGAAAAGTGTTTTTGAACTGTTGTATGTTACCTATTAAAAAACTAAACATAAAGTATGTAAGCCCCGGCTCTGTAATGGAAATGATGCAACTCCAGTGTTTGGTTTTTCATGGGTTTTGTATTGTTTTGTTTTTGAGACTATCTCTTTCTGTACTGTTTGGGTTGGTCTTGACTCTTGGCCTTAAGAGATCCTCTTGCCTCAGCCTCCTGAGTAGCTGGCACTATGGGTATATGCCACCATGCCCAGTTTACATCATTAGGTGAGGTGAGCAAATTCCAGGAGAGAATGAGGTGGTAGAAGGGAGAGACCATGTCACTTTACATTTGCATTATCTGTTAAATTTTACACTTTCTTTTGTGCTCCCACAAGCAATCCTCATGAGAATCTGGGTTTTTCTGGATAAGAAATAGATGCTTTACCCGGGTATGGTGTGCATACCTGTGATCTTAGCACTTGTGATGCTAAGGCAGAAAGATTTCCGAGTTTGAGGTCAATTTAGACTACATAGTGAGTTCAAGGCCAATCTGAACTACACAGCAAGACCATGTCTCAAAAAACAATAGGGTCAGAGATTTAGCTCAGTGGTTCTGGCACCTGCCTAGCAAATGCAAGGTCCCTGGTTCGATCCTCAGTAACACATACAACAATACTGGGCATGGTGACTCACGCCCATCAGCAATCAGTACCATATACCACAATGCCAGGTGTGGTGACTCAAACCTGTCATTCCAGCACTCAGGAGGCAGAGGCAGGAGGATTGCTGAGTTCGAGGTTTGCCTGGGCTACATAGTGAGCACAGGGCAGCCTGAACTACAAAGTGAGACCCTGTCTCAAAAAAAAAAGCTGGGGATGTAGCTAATGGCTTTGCCACCTGCCTGGTAAGTGCAAGGTCCTAAGTTTGATCCCTGGTTCTGCAAAAAAGAAGAAGAAGGGGGGGAAAAGGAATGACAAAGAAATGGAGAAATTGCTCCAGCGTGGTGGCACACTCTTGCAATCCCAGCGCTCTAGAGGCTGAGGCAAGAAGATCACCATGAGTTCAAGGCCAGCCTAGAGCTTACGTCACTATGTTCATATTCCCTCCTAGAACATGATCAGGCTAGTGTGGACTGCCTGGCCAGGTACGGTCGGAAGATGCATCAAATTCCAAGTCAGCTTCACACTACCTGGGTGACTTTGGGGGAGGTTGCTTGGGCCATTCTGTGGTATGAATGTGTTCCCCTGATACTTATGCTGAAACTTAGTTCCCATTATTACAGTACTGAGAGGTGAGGCCTTAGGGAGGAAATGAGCACCTTTATAAAATAGCCCGAGGGAACTTGTCCACTGTTTTGTTTTACGAAGACTCAACAAGGAGGTGCCATCTTGGAAGCAGATAGCCAGCCCTCATGGGATTCAGAATCGGCTGCTATCTCAGTCTTGGACTTCTCAGCCTCCAGAACTGTGAACAGCACAGTCACTTTGCTTACAAATTGCCCAGCCTGAGGTGTTTTCTTGTAGCAGTCCAGCCTGAGCCTACTGTTTCTGGTGTACAGCAGGAGCAATAACAGTTAGGCATGGCCAGAGTGGCTGTGGCGGTTGAATAACCTTCGTGTTAAGGAAACAGCAGCCTGCAGGTCCAAGCAGGCCTGGTTTCCTGCCCCACTGTAGGCTGTCAGCAGCGCCGGACTCTTAAACAAACAGAAAAGAAAGTATTTTACATCTGCTCCAGCATTCCACCACTGTCAGCCTGCCCAGTGTTCTGTCTGACATTCTTTTCTCTTTCCCTTCTCTCAGTCCCACTTTATCCTTTCCTTCCTGTCCCTGAGCAGGTCTCAGAAGGGTGCATTCCCTGAGGTTCTGTGGGGACCCAGGCCAGGGAGGGAAAGAGCAAGATGGGGCTGCTTTTTCTCACCTTTTTTGCTGCTTAAATTTCCAAATATTTGTTTTCTCTGGAAGTTACTGTTACACAGTAATGGCCACAGAGGGAGAAAGTTCATAAACGACAAGGGGTTTCCTTCTTCTCCACTAAGTAGGTTTGGATGCTAAGCCCTTGGTCAGAAAGAAAGGAGTTATTGATAGGAAAACAAACTCCTTTTTTTTGAGACAGGGTAGTTTGTAGCCACATCTCGGTCTTGGACTTCTCAGCCTCCAGAACTGTGAACAGCACACTTTGTAGCTCAGGCTGGCCCTGAATTCATTATGTAGCCCAGGCTGACCTTGAACTCACAGCAATCCTCCTGCCTCTGCATTATGCCCAGCATTAAAAACTCCTTTTTAAATTCAGACTCCAGGGCCAGGGATTTAGCTCAGTAGTTCCGGCGTCTGCCTGGCAAGCCCAAGGTCCTGAGTTTGATCCCTGTACCACATACCACAATACTGGTCATGATGACTCATGTCTGTAATCCCAGCACTCGGGAGGCAGAGACAGGAGGATTGCTGAGTTCCAGGCTTGCCTGGGTTACATAGTGAGTTCAGAGCCAATCTGACTTACAAAGCAAGACCCTGTCTCAAAAAACTAAAAAAAAACAAAACCCAGAAACAATAAATTCAGTCTCCACATCTGTGTTCTCATTTAAATTTTATTTTTATTTATTTTAAAATATTTATTTGTTTTTGTTTAGAGGTACCAGGGATTGAATTTGGTAATTTTAAAGTTAATTTATAGTTACTGTAATTGGAATCTTGAATTATCACCCAAAATCTCATAGGTTGAAGGCTTGGTTTCAGCCCATGGTGCTTGCCACTGGCAGGTGGTAGAAGCTTCAGGGGGTAGGAAGAAATCAGGGGATTGGGGATTGTACCCTTAAAGGGCACTGAGGCCCCAGCCTCACCTTTTAATTTCTCTTTCTTTTCTTTCTCTCTTCCTTTCTTTTGAGGCAAGTTCTCATTAAGCAGTTCAGGCTGGCCTTAAACTCACTATGTGGCCCAGGCCAGCCTCCAACCCTTGGAGATCCTCCTGCCTCAGCCTCCTTAGTTCTAGGATCACAGGTGTGTGCCACTGTGCTAGGCTCATTTCTCTTTGCTTTCTGGCTGTTTCCTTTGCCAAGTGCTCCTGCCAAAATGTGTGTGCTAACTACAGGTCCACAAGCAAGGCCCAAACTGACCTTGGACCAAAACTTTCAAACCTCTGAGCCAAAATTAACTTTTCCTCTTTTTAAATGGATTACTCTAATATAGAAATGGAAACTTGATGAATACAATAGTAAAACTGACCTTTTTATTTTCCTTTCTCTCTTTTTGACATTTAGATTCACAGAACCACCACTGTACCATCACAATCAGGATACAGAACAGTTCTATTGCCCTGAAAAACACTGCTTGGGAAACCACACCCTTTCTCTGCCCTTGTCCCTGGTTGGCAACCATTGAGATGTCTCTGTAGTTTTGACCCTTTGACAATTCATAGAAATGGGATTGTATAGTATTTAACTTTTGGACAGGCTTTTTTTCATTCATAATAATGCCTTTGAGACTCATCTCCACTGTGTGTACCAATGGTTCATCACTCTATATCACTGAGTAGTGTTCCATTGTGTGGTGTTTACTCATCCATGGTTTGTTTATTCATTCAATCTCTGAAGGACTTTTGACTTCTTTCCAGGTTGTGGTGATCACAACTAGAACTGCCATAGGTATCTGTGCAAAGTTCCCCACTAGAGGCATTTCTGTCTCCCAGCGCGCAGGCAGCAATGACTGAAAACATCTTTATTGTACCTCTGTCACCTAATGGGTAGAAGTCAAGGATGCTGCTAAACATACTGAATTCCAAGTCAGCCCCACAAGGATAAAGGATCTAGGCTAAAATACTGAGATTAATGAAACTGAGAAATCCTTTTCCGGGCAGACGTGGGACTGAGATTGTTGAGTCATACCGTATGTGTATGCTTAACTCTAAAAAATTGTCAGGCTGTTACTCAGAATGATTTCACGACTTTTTAATCTTTTATTTTTTCAGTAAGAAGCTTCTGAGCCTGAGGCCACCATTTTGCCCCCCCCCCCAACAGTGCATGTGGGTTCTGGGTGAGTCATGGCTTTGCCATGGTTTGGTGCTAGCAGTCTTGGTACTTTAGACCTGACAGTGGGTATGTGGTTATGCATCTCATTTGCATTTCCTAAAGGCTGATCTGGAACAACACAGAAATAAGTGCTAGCTGGCCATCTATATATCCTCTCTGGTGAAAAGTCTGTGAAGTCCTATACCAATTTTTTTTTTTTGAGACAGGGTCTCGTTTTATACTTCAGGCTGGCCCTGAGCTCACTATGTAGCCCAGGCAAGCCTCGAACTCAGCAATCCTCCTATCTCTGCCTCCCGAGTGCTGGGATTACAGGAATGAGCCACCATGCCCAGCATGTACCCATTTTTTAATTGCGTTGTTTTCTTACTGTTAATTTTGAGTCTTTTATACATTATGCATATAATTTTTTGTGGACTATGCAATTATATCTTTTGTCAATTTATAGCTCATCTTCCTATCCTCTTAACAGTGATTTTTGTGGAGCAAAGCTTTTAAATTTTGGCCCAGGAATGTATTTCAGGAGTAGAGTGCTTGTCTAGCATGTATGAGGATCTGGATTTGATTCCCAGTGCAGTAAGTAAATTTTTTTTTTTTTTTTGAGACAGGGTCTCGCTTTGTAGTTCAGGCTGGCCCTGAGCTCACTATGTAGCCCAGGCAAGCCTGGAACTCAGCAATCCTCCTGCCTCTGCCTCATGAGTGCTGGGATTGCAAGTGTGAGCCACCACACCCGGCAGTAAATAATTTTTTAAAATGAAGACTGGCTCCGTAATGACAGTAGCTTTATAACACATGGTAAATAGAATAGTGTTTTAAATCCTACCACTTTATTATTATTATTACTTTTCAAAAATGGCTATTTCAGGGCTGGAGATTTAGCTCAGTGGTTCTAGCACCTGCCTCGCAAGGGCAAGGCCCTGAGTTCCATCCTGGTAATCACATACAATGCTAGGTGTGGTGGCTCATGCCTGTAATGCCAGCACTCGGGAGGCAGAGACAGGAGGATTGCTGAGTTCCAGGCTTGCCTGGGCACCATAGTGAGCTCAGGGCCAGCCTGAACTACAAAGCGAGACCCTGTCTCAAAAAAGCAAAACAAACAAACAAACAAACAAAAATGGCTATTTCAATTTCTTTGCTCTTCTACAGAAATTTTAGAACTATCTTATAACTATACTTACAACCTTGTTTCTAACTTGTTTTGATAAGATATAGACTCCTGATGTCCCGACTTTTCTTTGTAGGACCCTGACACCAAAGATCTAGGTGTAACCTCTGGCTAAGCTCCCAGGGTAGGAGAAGAAATGCCATTTTTATAGAAAACTCAAGAAGAGCCATTTAACTGCTCCTGGGAGAACAGATGCTATTTTGCCTGAAGAATATGAAGAATGAAAATTTGCTTTCTTTTACTCAGTATGGAGTTGATATTTATAAAATGATTCACAAAGTAATAAATGCTGCCAGTTTGCATGGCCAATTTATCTTAGTTTATAACAACAAAATGATCCTGATAATTCTCGCTTGTCCTGGAAGATGTCACTTCTCCATTTGAAACACGTTTTTCATCAGGCTAAGTTGCCCCAGATGCCACACACATCCTTCTCCCATGCATCTTCCTGCCTCTGCCCCCAGAGTGCTGGGATAACAAGCGTGTGCTGCCATAGCCAGCTGTGCAAACATATGAGAATTGTGGGGTCTTGATCTGTGTCAGGTCTGAACCCAGTGCCCTCTGGTCTCCATCGAGGCTGTCACATGGCGCCACAGTGAAAAACAGAGGGAACCAAAGGGACAGTGGTCCTTCAGCCCCTGGGCCCTGCCTGTATCTGGAAGAGTCCCCAGCTCTGGCCTCCTGCGAACCCCAGGAAGGATGAGGGAGCTGAGCCCTCTCTGAGCTCATCGTGAGGTGCTGGTGTTGCACTGTTCACTGTGCAAAAGGAGGCCCCTGGGTTTTCTTCTTGTGCACAGGGTGACCTATTTGGGGACAAGAAGCCATGGGTAGTCAGTCACAGAGCAAGAACAAGGGACATGGCCTGGGATGAAGGTGGCTCCTTCCATTCTACTGGCTGCTGCTGGGCCCAGCCAGAGACCTGGACTTCTGCAAACTCCTCTGCCCACCTGCAAACTGGCAGCTCTGCAGTTGGATCTGCCCACTTCCTGGAGTTACTGTAAGGTGCACATGAGCCAGAATAAAAGTTTCTGGAGCGATACAGCCACCCCAACTGTTCAGGTGCTTCTGTGGGGAACACAAGAAGGAAGCGATGGAGGGGGTTCATGAGGACTAACCTTTTCATCTTCCACCAACTGTGATCTTATTTCTTTTTTTTTTTTTTTTTTGAGACAAGGTCTTGCTTTGTAGTTCAGGCTGGCCCTGAGCTCACTATGGAGCCCAGGCAAGCCTCAAACTCAGCAATCCTCCTGTCTCTGCCTCCCGAGTGCTGGGATGACAGGCATGAGCCACCATGCCCGGCACTGTGGTATGTGGTATTGATTATTGGTGGGCGTGAGTCTCCACGCCCAGCATTGTATGTGGTTACTGGGATTGAACTCAGGGCCTTGCACTTGTGAGGCAGGCGCTGGAACCACTGAGCTAAATCTCCGGCCCCTTATTTCATTTTTTAAATACAGGAATTGAACCCAGAGCTTTGCAGTGAGCTGCACTTCCAGCCCTATATATATATTATTTTGAAAGAGTCTTGCTCAGTTACCCACGTTGGCCTCAAACCTGTGATCCTCTTGCCTCAACCTTCTGAGTAGCCTATAAACTTTTTAATCATAAAAGGAATTCATGCTTGGCTATTTTATTTTACTTTTGAGTTTTTGTTTTGTTTTTTGAGATAAGGTTTCTCTATGCAGTTAAGGCTGGCCTCAAACTCTCGGCAGTCTTCCTGCCTCAGCTTCCCAAGAGCTGGGATTACAGGCACGTGCCATCACACCTGGCATACCTGTTTAAGAAAGGAAATCTGAAAAGCTGGGGGTGTTGGCACTTGGTTGAATCCCAGGAGGCTGTGGCAGGAGAACCATAAACTGGAGGCCAATCTGGGCAAATTAGCAAGACTCTGTTTCCAAATTAAAAAAAAATCTAAAAGGTTGGGGATGTAGTCCAGCTGCTGAATGTATGCTTTGCATATGCAAGGACCGATCTGCAACCCAAACCAGGCGACAACAAACATCAGTTTGTAAGTGTTCCCCACAGAGACTAAATATGGTGGTATAATAATACATTTTGTGGTCTACAGAAATTTTCCAGCCCTGCTAAACTGCTAGTTACTCCTCAAAGCTGGTGTTGTGAGTCATTCAGCCCGGCATTTTTCACATGGATTCACAGCACAACAGGCCAAGTCCTTGGTGTCCAGACTCTGAGGGTGCAAGGAAGTCACCGGGTGGGGGCCTGGGGTGGAGGGGAAGAGGGAGGAAGAGATGGCTCCACGTGGCTCTCAGTACGGTTCTTCCCTCCTCCCCCAGGGTACAGAGCATATGTTTCTCCCTGGTGATCTGGTGAGACCAGCTACAGGCAGGCCTCGCGGTGCCAGAGAGGGATGCTGTGGGACACAACGGAGTCAGCACGGAACACGTTTAAAAAAATCAATCCCTGGGGCAGCAGCTCCTTGAAGCAAGGGCACAGCCCTCTCCCCAGAAAGTGGCTGCAATGGGGGATTGGGGTGTGTCAATCGCTAGCAGTACCCAGTGCCCAAGGCCTAGCTGGGGCTGGCACGCTTCCTGGGCAGCAAAGAGCGGGCCGTGTGCACTGCATTTGTTTATTTGCGGTTTGAAGCCTCTGGCAGGTGCCATGGGTGCTCTGATTTCTCCATGTGGGTGAGGTTTCCCCAGGACAGGCTCTCCTTTCTCAGAGTCCCCTTCAGATCCGGAATGTGACAGGGGACCCAGCCCACAAAGAAGCCACAATGCTTCTGGAGCAAGAGAGGGGGTTGTGTGGGGGGATTACTGCTGGTCCTAGTCTGGCATTCTCTGGCTAACTGTGCCTAGTGACAGCAGAATAGCTTCTCTCCCACCCATGGGCTCCCCCAGAGGGGCGAAGAGTCCAGGCCACTTCAACCAGCTCTGAGTCAGGTCACAGTAATACAGCTGAGTTTGGTAGAGGTGCAATTTGCCTCCACCCCAGGCTCCAGTTTGGGGAACAGAGTGCAGGAGAAGTCCTTGTATGCTGGGAAAAGTTCTGCCCTGTCCTCCTGGGGGCAGGGAGCCAGTTGTCCTGGTAGCTGCTCAGGGCCTGAGGGGAGTGCAGCTGCTGGCTAGAGTCAGGGGCAGGGTGAAGAATGACACAGGCCGGTACCACTGCAGCCCCACCCCACTCCGAACAAGTCTGTCCTTTGGCTCGAGTCAGATATCCACACAGCTCCTCCAATATGCTATCTGATTTCCAACACAAATCCCAACAAAAACCCAGACAGGAACCATCCAGTGGAGAGTGGAGAGAGGTGCCTGAGAATATGCTGCCTTCCCTGATTCAGAGGCACACAGATCCTTTCTTCAAAAGGCCAAAGAGCAATTTTTTTTTTTTTTTGAAACAAGGTCTTGCTTTGTAGTTCAGGCTGGCTCTGAGCTCACTACGTAGCCCAGCTATCCTCAAATTCACAGGAATCCTCCTACCTCTCCCTCTCAAGTGCTGGAATTACAGGTGTGAGCCACCCATGCCTGGCATTGTGATATGTGGTGACAGGGGATCGAACTCTGGTTTTTGAGCTTGCCAGGCAGATGCCGGAACCACTGAACTAAATCCCTGGCCGAGCAAAGATAATTTGACTCTGGCCATGTGACTTTCAACACAACTACATAGTTCTACAATTATAGCATGAAAGCAGACAGTCAATGTGACAATGAATCTGGATGGCTGTGTTTCAATACAACTCTATTTAGAAGAGTAAGTAGCAGGCCAGATTTGGATGTGAGGCATAGTTTGCCGGCCTCTGCTTTATTTTATCAAACCCTTCATAGGGCACGTGTGAGCATCCTTTAGAATCAGCTATCTTCCCTAACCTCTGGAGCTACAGAGGATTCTCCAGTTTTCTAAGGCTTGGCTGTCCACAGAGGTCAGAAATGGAGGGTTTAGAACACCTGTATGGAGAGAAGGCAGGAGTTTGCTGAGCAAGATCTCCTTTAGAAGATCACCTGTCACTTGGGTGTGGTGATACACACCTCTATTCTCAGCAGTTGGGAGGCTGAAGCAGGAAGATCACCATGAATTCGAGACTAGCCTAGGCTACATAGTAAGTTCAAGGTTAGCCTGAACTCCATAGTGAGATCTTATCTTGAAAGAAAAAAGAAAGGGAGAAAGAAGGAAAAGAAATCGCTTGGTTCATTAATGTTCTACTCCTACCTCCCCAAGGGACTTGTTCATGGCTCCATAAAATCTCCAAGGTGGATCATGCATTGTTCACAGAGGTTACCCAAGACCTGGTCCACCTGCTGGGTGCATAGATCTAGGATAGGCTGGGAGCCCAAAGAGGGATCAGAGGGCAGACACTGCTAATTTTAGTCACATCACCTTGGGCTGAGGGTCCAGCTGTAACTAAGGGTTTGAGCCTCAGACCTGCTGCCATGTTACAAACTGAGTGGTCAAGTTACTTGATCCCTGTCAATTTTAGCCTCCTTGTTTCCAAGAAATGCAGACAAACATCATACTTGCCTCCTGGAGCCCTGAGATTTAGATCAGATAGCTTTTTTTTTTTATTTTGACAGGGTCTCACTTTATAGTTCAGGCTGGCCCTGAGCTCACTAGGTAGCCCAGGCAAGCCTGAAACTCAGCAATCCTCCTGCCTCTGCCTCCCGAGTGCTGGGATTGCAGGTGTGAGCCACCATGCCCAGCACTGTGGTACTGATTGCTGGTATCCAATACTGTTGTATGTGGTCACCAGGGATCAAACCAGGGACCTTGCGCTTGCTAGGCAGGTGCTGGAACCACTGAGCTAAATCTCTGGCCCCTAGATCAGATAACTTTGATAAAGCACTTAGCATGTTGCCTGACACAAATAGGAAGGGCTACAATTCTGGTCACAACTGTTAAGTTGCTTGCCGGGTACCTTCGTGTACAGAAAATGTGGCATCACATTCTCTCTCTGTCTCCCTCTCCCTGACCCTCATCCTCTCTGGGGAGGAGGGTGGTTTGAGGCAAAGTCACACTGTGTAGTTCACACTGATCTTCAACTCACTATGTAGTCTGGGCTTGCCTCATGGAGATCCTCCTGTCTCAGTCTCCCAAATGCTGCGACAACAATCATGCACCACTAGGCTTGGCTAAGTCACATCTTATTTAATATTCTTGGCAACAGCATGAAGTAGCTCTAATCAGGTCTGTTTTACAGGGAAGGAAACTGAGATAAGGGCACAGATTTAGCTGGAGTCCAAAAGGAAATACAAAAGCCAAGTGCAAGAAAAGATTAAGAATCCAGGTGGGCCGGAGATTTAGCTCAGTGGTTCCAGCGCCTGCCTCACAAGTGCAAGGTCCTGAGTTCAATCCCGGTAAACCACATACAGTGCTAGGCATGGTGACTCACGCCCACCAGCCATCAATACCGCATACCACAGTGCCGGGCGTGGTGGCTCACGTCTGTCATCCCAGCACTTGGGAGGCAGAGACAGGAGGATTGCTGAGTTCGAGGCTTGCCTGGGCTCCATAGTGAGCTCAGGGCCAGCCTAAACTATAAAGTGAGACCCTATCTCAAGAAAAAAAAAATCCAGGTGTGGTAGTGCACGCGGGAGGCTGAGGCAGGAGGATCACCCCATTAGTTCATCTTCAACCTGGGCTACATAGTGAGTTCGCCAGTCTGAACTCCAGAGCAAGACCCTGTCTCAAAAAAACAAAAATAAATAAGAACAACAGTGAGTGAGGAATTGATATAATTTGTTTCCACTTGATGCAGAGAAAGGTGGGTGCCTTCGAGCCCCTCTGAGCTCAGCTGGAGACCTAAACTCTGAGACCCCTGCTAGTCTTGCCCAAGGAAGCTGGCACCTGGGTGGAGAGATCCTCGTCCATGGACATGATGAACACACAGAGGTCATGTAAAAGGTTGAGAAGTGTCCCTCTCTATTTTAAATGTCTACTGGGAACCTCAGAATGTGAGCTTCTTTGGCGATTGGATCTTTATAGATGTGAGGTAAGACCACAGTACTTAGAATAGACTCTAAATAGGAACCAGAAAAGAATAGTCGGGCACTTAAAAGAGATGGCCATGAGAGGAGGGAGGCCGTGATTGCAGCATGGTGGCTACAATCACAGGAATACCAAGGATTGCTGGCAGCATCAGGGCCTGAGAGAGACGAAAGGAATGGACTCTTCCATGGTCCCCAAAAAGAAACAACTCTGCTGACTCCTTGGCCTTGGGTTTCTGGCATCAGAATAAAATTCTCACCTGAAGCCATCGGTTTGGGGTAATTGTTACAGCAGCCACAAGAAACTGATACATATTATGAATTTTGGGGTGGGGCTCCTGGTGTTCTTCTAGCTTCACTCAATCAAAAGTGACAGTGGTGCTTGTAAGATGCGAACGGACAGGGAAAGGGACACAGGAAGGGAGAAATCAGCTGGCAGGGTAGGGACTGATCTGGGAAGTGAGGGGTGCAGAGCCAGTCTAAAGGAAACTGCAGCTGAGAGCCGGGGTGGGGTGAGATCAAGAAGTGCATGAGAGCTGGGCATGGTGACTCATGCCTGTAATCCCAGCACTCGGGAGGCAGAGACAGGAGGATTGCTGAGTTCGAGGCTTGCCTGGGTTACATAGTGAGTTTAAGGCCAGCCTGAACTACAAAGCGAGACCCTGTCTCAAAAAAAAAAAAAAAAAAAAAAAGACGTGCATTAGAGGCAAGGCTTCTCCAGCTCAACGCTGTCTCCTGAAGGCCTGAGAACTGCAAACAAACAAGGCTGGTGAATTCCAGGGCTGGAGGGAGCCAGCTCCATGGGAGGATTGTTTGGTCAGCACCAGGGTTTGGGCCTACAACACATCTACTGCACCATCAGAAATTGCCCTGGTTGGGGCCAGGGCTTCAGCTCAAGTGGTACCATGTCTGCCTTATAAGGGCCTGAGTTCAATCTCTGGAACTGCAAAAAAAAAAAAAAAAAAAAAAAGAACAGAAGAAAGAAACTATCCTGGTGGAGCTATTTAATTGCTTGGTCACAGCTGTGGTCAGGACATTGGGTGGGCCTGGCATGGTTGGGCTGGGTGGTGACCAGTTATAGGCCTCTGGATCTTGACCCTGACCTTGGGGGCCCAAGGCCCTAAGACCCATGGCCCTTGGCAACCCAGCCACACCTGGGTGACCGGGGAGGGCTGGGCTGCACAGTGGCTTTGCTGCTCAGGAGTTTGTGCCTCACTCACACTCTCCAGCCAGAGCCCTTCTAAGCTGGGCAGCTCGGAGCCTTGGGAATAGACACTGTCTGGGAAGTGTTTCTCTCCAAAGGTGGCAGCCTGCACTGACTGCCCTCAATGTGATGCTTCCTAAGGAAGTGGAGTCTCTTCTTCCACCCTTTTCAGTTTGGGCTGGTTTGTGCTGCTTTAAACCAGAATATGGCAGGGTCAAGTCAGGACACTAGATCCCTGAGAGGACTAGCGATTTCCACCCATCCACAGAGGCCTGAGCCACCATTTAAGAAGTCTAGCGCAGGGGGTTGTAAAAGTGAGAAGTAATTTGTGTTATGTACCGGTACAAATTCTCAGTGTTGAGTATGATCATGATGTGTATAAAAAATGTACCTATTTCACAATTTTAAAAATTAAAAAGGAAAAAAGAAGGAGTAGTCTAGGGCAGACCCAAGGATTTAGCTCAGTGGTTCTAGTGTCTACCTGGCAAGCATAAGGTCCCAAGTTCAGTGCCTAGTACCACATACCACAATGCCAAGTGTGTTGGCTCATGCCTGTAATCTCACCACTTGGGAGGCAGAGGCAGGAGGACTGCCATGAGCGCGAGGCTTGCCTAGGCTACATAGTGAGCTCAAGGCCAGTCTAAACTACAAAGCAAGACCCTGTCTCAAAAAAAAAAAAATGTCTAGGGCAACATGGTGGTAATCCTAGCACTCAGGAGACTGAAGCAGGAGGATCACCATGAATTTGAGGGCAGCCTGTCCTACACAGTGAGACTGTGACTCAAAAAAACAAAACAATACAAACACAAGTCTAGGGCACACTGCTAGAGAAAGAAGCCACACAGAGAAGCCTTGAGTTGTGTTAGTCAGATTTCTGTAGCAATGATAAAAATACTTAAGAGAAACAAGTTCAAGGAGGAAAAGTTTACATTGTCATGATTTCAGCAGTTGCAGTTCATTGTCTATAGCTCTGTCATTCTGGCCTTGCAAGAGGCAAACATCATGTGGAAATCTGTGTGGAGCAAGCTACTCATCTCTCGGCAGCTGACACAGAGAGAGAGGCAAGGGCAAGGGTCCCAATGTCCCCAGAGGGGACATGCCCAGTGACTCAATTTCTTCCCACTGCTCTACATCTCCTAAAAGTTCTGCAATCTTCCAACAGTGCCATCTGCCCCAGCACATAACCTTTGGGGAGAGTTCAAATCCTGAGCATCACGTTGGTGGGCCATCCCAACCAGATGGACCTTCAGGTGACCACAGCTCCAGTTTTTGTCGGATGCAATGCATGGAGACCCCCAAGGAACATCTCACCAGCAGATACCTGCCAACCACACAACCATGAGATCAAAGTAATTATTGCTGTAAACTTCTAAATCTTGCTATAGTTCATTTACACAGCCATTAGTTATGCTGAAGACTGAGTCAACCTAAAACCCCTGTCCCATCTGGTGTTTTCCTCCCTCCCTCCCTCCCTCCTTCTCTCCCTCCCTCCCTCCATGTCTCCCTCTCTCTCTTTCTTTCTCAGACTGACCCTGAACTCACTATGTTGCCCAGGCTAGCCTCAAACTCACAGCAGTCCTCCTGCCTCTGCCTCCCGAGTGGTGGGATTACAGGCATGAGCCACCATGCCCTGTACTGTGCTATGTGGTACCAGGGATCAAACTCCGGACCTTGCACTTGCCAGGCAGACGCCATAACTACTGTGCTAAATTTCTGGCCCTCCCTGCCCCATCTGTATTCACCAGCTATTTGGGAGTAACAAGGACCTCACATCTCCAAATCCACAGTCCCTCTTTAGTGATCTGACCCCGTGGTGTCCCTGGTGACTCTGGGAACAGGTGGAGTTGCCGAATGGTACTACTGTTTCTTGGCTTGGTAAGAAACAAATATTTGTGAAGCAGCTAGACATTGGTGGTACCCTGAGGCGTCAGAGGCAGACCATACCTCTTCTGTGAAGAGCACTGAATAGCTTTCTGAGCACTCTAACCAGGCTAAGCTCCTTTCACCCATGACAGCCATGAAAGGCAGCACGGCACAGCATTCCTTTTGTTATTAAGCAGGAAATGACATCAAAATCTCATAAACAGGAATGGTGGAACCAGGGCCAGGAGCCAGGTTCTAGGATACCTGAGCACAGGCTTCTGTGCAGCATCCTTGCTGTTCCCATGCCACCCCCGATAGCAGTTCTGGACCCAGTCAGGCTCCTTTTCCGAAGGTTAGAAACAGAGAAGAGGGGAAGGGCACCAACTAGGCAATAGTGTGTGCCGTTGTGGGCACTGGAGTCATTCCGGGTTCTGCTGTGGCTCTGCCCCTGCTTGTAATAATAGTGTGGCCAGGCTGGCTTTCGGGACTGCTAGGCCTGACAGTGCACCTCAGAAGTGACTTTGGAATCCAGATCACAGAAACACATGGTGACTATAGATCAGGAGCCAAGGTATGAAGCAGCAAAGGAATTCATGTGAGGTCACCCAGGTCCCCGGGAGCAGAGGGGTGGCCAGAAGAGAATGCCCAGTTCCGTGTTTTTCTGGTATACATCTCTGGGTGCCCGGTGTGGCTCAGGGGCCAGTGAGAGTCAGGAATGAGAGCTGGGTTGTATTTCTTGGAGGCGTGCCAGATCTCTGTCCAGAAACAGAACTTTTAGGGACATGGTGGCTTCAGAAATATGGAGAGACGTGGACTCCCTGAACAGTGCTCCTATTCTCACTGAGCCCCAAGAGCAGAATAGCTGATGTAGGCAGATGTCCTGTGGACTTAGAATTTGTACCATTGCCAGAGCGGAGCATAACAGTGCATGACTGTCTTCCTAATACTCAGAAGGCTGAGGCAGGAATAACTATATGGGACTCCATAAAAAAGGAAAAGAAATGAAAAAAGAAAGAATAGAACTTCTAGGATTCCTATGCACTGCAGGTCATTCGTGTCAGTGTCCTGTCACAGCTGGCTGTGTCCCCTGTGCCGAGGTCAGGGATGGCAGCCAGTGGGTTGGGCTGCACTTGGTCCTGGCACAGGGCAAACAGTGCCTGATGCCCTGCAAAAGAGCTGTTAGGAAGGGGCACAAAAGCAGGTTGACAGTGGGCTGAGCTTGCTCTGAGGGCCTTTTTGGATCACATTTCATGCCAGAGCAGCTCCAAGGACAGGGAAGGAGCCAGGCTGCTGCTTGCAGGCCTAGTTAGGAAACGACCAGGGGAACAAGACAACTGTTTTGAAATGCAATACGGTATTAGGGTGAAAGGGCTGCTGGGAGGAAATTGCTTCTGCACCGGCTGCAGTCGTTTAAGCCGATCAAAATGACCTTGGGCAAGCAGAGGCCCAGGAGCCATGGGCTTCCCAAAGAGAAGCACCTGCACTCCTTTCTCTCTTATGCCTGGAGCCGTTGCCTCACACTTGATAGCAAGGAACGGTGAACCGGTAAACTGTGTGTGGAGGGAACAAGAGGGAAAATATGGCGGAAGTGAGAAAAGTCAGTGGCAAGTGAAACTTATCTTTGAATGAACGATATCACCTATGAAAATTGGATGCAAAGAAGCTCCAGGTGTACTTGTAGCTGTCAGATGACCCTGCTGGCTAGGCATCGCCTTTTGAAAAACATGAAAGAAGGTCATTAGCTGTAGTTCTCCCTCAATGGTTTCACCACAAAGACCTAAAATGTCCCATAGTGACAATACAAAGCCTCAGATCACGGCTTGCATCTCTGCAGTTCTGGAAAGAGAAGCTTGTATGTGAAGAAGGGCAAGATTGGCCGCCAACTGAAAATGACTTAGTGATACCTCCCTTCGATGTCCAAGAAGAGGAAACCTTAGAGGGGCCCAGCTCCAGAGACAAGTCCACGAGGGTTTGCCTCGGAGCAGACCTGACTTTTCTCCCTGAGCTCCACCCCCTCCTGAGGGCCCAAACTCCTCTCACCGCAGGCTTCTCTCCTAAGGACTCTGGGCTCTCATGGCTCACTGAGATGTCTCTCAACATTGAAACTGTCCCCAGGAGCTCAGCATTTGATCAGACTGCCCCTCTACCCCACACCCTCTGATCATAGCCCCCTCAGCTCTGCTCTTCGTATTAACCTTGGACCTAAAATGGATTTGTACTCAGTGGCTCGAACTTTCAAGATCCCAGTCACCTGTCACCTCTAGCTTTGGAACTAACACGTTTGGGTGAGCTCAGAAATCTAGAAGATGCCAGGAAACTATGAAGAAAGTGAGCCTTGAGCTCTAGGTCCCAGAGGGGAGAATTTCAGGCAGGGCTGCAAGATAGGTGGGAAAGGAGACAGAAAGCTAGGGAAAGGCGAGTTGTCCGGCAGCCACTTCCTGTTCTGTAACCACCCTGTCCACAGAGGTGGGGCCAAGACTCCCCACTACGGAGGAATCCAGAGGAGAAAGGCTGGGTCTTGTCTCCCAGCATGCTTCATCGTGGACACCCACCTTGGTCCCTTTCTGCTCATCTGCCAAAGTCCACTGCTCAAAATGTGGCCAGCCTAGTCCTCCTGGCAGAGCTGTTCACAGGGGTATCACACTGGCATTTTGCCTGTTTGTTCTTCCTTTGCTTGTAGCTGTTTCAACAGATCTTTCCAAGTTGGCCTCACTGGTTCCCAAGGCCATGTGTACCTCCACGCAGTCCAGGGTGTGGATATCAAGCCAGTTCGGAGATTCCTTGCCTATGGATCAAGGATCAGTGGTCGCAAAGGGGTCCAGATATCTGCCGTGTAAGCAAATAACCCGACTGACTATGAAACTGCTCACTGAGCTTGGCAGACAGCCGAGCGCCAGGTCCCTCACCATGCGTGTGGGCCGCTTTGTCCCTCTGAATTGCACAGAAGGGGAAAGGAGCCAGAGACCGAAGCTCCTGAATCACTGCGCTCTACCAGGAGCTCCCAGGTTGATGGCCTCATTTTATCTCCATTTAACCCCTCCAGGCAGGGGTTCTTACCCCATTTTACAGATGGGCAAGTTCTGTGCTTTTAGACTCCTCTCCTGCCCCTTCCAGCTCTGTCTCACCTGGTTTCCAGATCTACCTGAGGATGTTAAATCCCAGCAGTTTCTGAGAAGGGCTCTTCAAAACCAGACTGTGGGGACTTAAGTTTCTTCTAGGCTGGGCTTGATTATAGAGCTACTTTTTCATCACCCAAAGTCAGTCCTCACACTGTTTATTATTTCCAGTGCAGAATTTGGAAGGGAAAAAAGGGGCCACTCGGTAGAATCCCATACACTGGGTTAAACTGGGAGAAATAATTTCAGAAAGGCTATGAATGTGTTAACGTAGTAGGGTGGGTCCAGGGACAAATTGTAAAACTGAAGGGAAAGGGCTGTGGGCCTGTGAGTGACGGCAAGAATGAGGGCCAGTGCTTCCGAGGGCTGCCCAGGGCCCACTTTAGCATGACCACAACTGCCATTAACCCCCTTCAACTCGCATTCAGTGGTTCTGAGCTCTGCATAATGACTGAACCCTGCCTTATCATCAGAGGGGAGGAAAGCAGCCTGAAAACCAAGGGGCTGAAGTTTCAGCTGCTGCCAGGCCTTCCACAGCCCCATCATACTCCCAGAATAGCGCACCAGGTTCCCGGCAGCCCAGGCTACCTCGCCATGGGCTTCCGGAGAGGGAGACAGTCAATCCCCAAGCAGTGCTACAAACAGTGGGGACTGGCCTCCGCCCAGAAGCCAGCTGGCCACCCTGCCCTGCCTGCTGCCCCTCCCTGCTGGAGGCCCCATCTTCGTGAGTGAGTGTGGGCATTTCTCCCCTGGTTGTCCCCCTCATCACCAGAGGTCTGGCCTGGGTTCAAGAGCTGGGTGGTCTCAAAGCCCAGGTGAGGGAGCAGGGCAGGCAAAGGGTCTTTTACCTTGTTTTGTTTGGGGTTTTCTGGATTTAATTTTCTGAGAAAAGTCTCTCTGTGTAGGCCAGACGGATCTTGTACTCACTAACTGATCCTAGCTGCCCTCAACCTCACGGGGATCCTCCTGCCTCTACCTCCCAAGTGCTGGGATTATAGGTGTGCACCACCACACCGAGCGGGGAAGAGGGTCTTTTGAAGACTTTGCTGAGTGACTGAGAGGCTGCTGAAGGTCCACATGGCCTTTGGTGAGCAGGAGAAGCACATGCCTTCCCCTCAATGCTTACCTTTTAGTTAGAGACTCAGCAAGCACATAAATAACCATGCGTAATGCAGAAAATTCTAACAGCTATACGGGATCGGGGGGGAGAAGCACCTTGGGGAGCTGTGGTTCATGACTGTCTTGATCTTGAATGTCCACAGTGGAGCCCAGGTCCAGAGGAGTCAAAACAACTGAACCTCAGTTTTAGAATCTAAAATGGAGATAATAACATCCGCCTTATGGAATCAAAACAATCTTGGCGGATGTTTGTAGGACTATAAGCTTCAAATATATATAGAAGATACTTTGAAATTATACAGTACTACACAGAGGTAGGCTATTGTAGGATGAAGCTAATCAGCATCTCTGGCCATTTGGCCTGGGACCTGGGACCCAGAGGTCTGGTCACTGGGCTGCTGTTAGTAGGGGAGCTTGGACCCTGAGTCCCACACCTCCCCCTTAGAGAAAGCTGTAGCTATCAGCTCTTGGCAGATCAATCCAATCAATATAACAATATTTCACGCCCATGGTTTGGGGGTGTATAAAGCACTATGCCAGGGGCCACCAGGAAAGAGAAGCTGGGGACCAGGACCATAGCATTCATCCTCTTCAGGGCCAGTCACAGAATGAGTGGGGCAGAATAATTACTCATAAGATATACTTAAAGGGGTAAGAGGGCACTAGGGAAGAGGGGATACATCATGGCAGGCATGTGCATATATGGAAAGGTCATAATGAAACCCACTATTTGTCACAATTAACATATGCTAATGATTATACAAAATAAAATGATGTAATTAACAATGCAAATGATAGAGCCAGCAACTGTGAGCCAGAGGAGAGCTCTGGGGAGAAGATTAGAGAACCATGGGCTCCACTTCCACAGATCCTAGGGCTCAAGAGGGATACCCTACGGGAGGCTGAGGGGAGGGGCTGGCATCTCAGATGACAGTAGGTGAATGAGGCAGACAAGTTACAGGAAGGCAATGAGGAAAGCTAACTAGGGCCTCTTGGACCGGAGTGACTGTGTCCTGTGGGGAAGAGGAAGGAGCCCCAGTCAGGTGCAGGACAGAGGCCTTGAATGCCGGGTGCAGGAGTTTGTACTTCTAGGCAGAGAAGCTAGTGAAGATGGATCAGAGCACCATGCTGAAGACAGTGTGTGTCCCAGCCCTGGGCAGGGGTTTGCAGAGGGACTGGACAGGAGATTGCAAGCAGGGTGATCAGCCTGGGCCAGCAGAGCCACTTGGGTGTGTGACAGCAGGTACACTCATCCCTCCAGGGTTCTCAGACTGGACAGACTTCCGCAGGGAGGGTCCTGCATGCTGTGTGGTGATACATTTCCTTTTTGGTTTTAGAGGGCTGGGTGGGTTGAGTGGTCTGAAAACACCTTTGGCTTTGAGGTCTGGCCCTTAGGATTCACTTTGTTATTGCGATAGGCTGGCCAGACCTGGGCAGCTCAGAAAATCTAGTTCTCTTCTCCCCAGGGCATTGGTTGGTGGCCACTGTGCCATGGACAGGGACGGGAAGGTAAGGGAGAGGCAGGTTTTGTGCAAGGGTTCAGCATCAGGTGACATTCTGTGGGTTCTGCCCGAAGCCTGATTCTGGGTCTATTTTGGGGGTGGGGGTGGGGAGAGTTCACCGATGGGCAGCAGGTTGTGGTCAGTGAATGTCTAGCTCACCGGGCACCTGGTTCCCTGCTTTTTAAGGTGCCACCCTGGTACCCGAGTCCTGTCAAAACCAAAACAAGGTCATCTCTGCTGTTCCCAGCGGGAAATCCTGCGTGTCCCACAGTAACCAGCTAGAGCCCAGGAGCAGGAAGAGGTGAAATGTAGACTATTTATCTGCAGGCTGCACAGGACTCCAAGGAGTCAGGAGCTGGACCCTGAGCTCAGAGACAGGCTAGTCTCACTCCAATGGGCGTGAGACTCTTCCAACTGCAAGACCAGGGCTCCCTGACCCCCTAAGATGAGGGAGTGGGCCTCCAACTCCATGGCTCCCCTAGGAGATCCTGCCAGCGGAGAACATCAGCCAGGGCACCTGGGTCCCCAGGCGAAGCGTGAAGTCCCTCAGGGGCCAGAGGGGCCTGAGTCTGTGAGGCTGGGGAGAAGGTGTCAGCAGTGATCTGCCCCAGAACAGTGGCTGGTCCACAAGTGAAAGGATCTACCACATGCCAGGCTGTGTGCCAGACGCTGCGGACACAAGGAGTGAGATGAATCCTTGTTCTTAGTACTGCCATAATCCAATTTAGAAGGTTAATTATGCCAGGTGTGGTGGTGCAGGACTATAATCCCAGCACTCAGGAGGCTGAGGAAGGAGGATCACTGCAAGTTCGAGGTCAGCCTGAGCTGCATAGCCTGTCTTCAAAAAAAAAAAAAAAAAGCCAAAGATTTAGCTCAGTGGTTCCAGTGCCTGACTTGCAGGTTTAAGGTCCCTGGTTCGATCCCGCTAACCACATACAACAATACTGGGCGTGGTGACTCACGCCCACCAGCAATTAGTACCACATACCACAAATGCCAGGTTTGGTGGCTCAAGCCTGTAATCCCAGCACTGGAGAGGCAGGAGGATTGCTGAGTTCAAAGCTTGCCTGGGCTACATAGTGAGTTTAAGGACAGCCTGAACTACAAAGCAAGACCCTGTCTCAAAAAAAAAAAAAAAAAGGTTCATTATGACTCACTAGGATAAATGATAAATGTATGAGCTGTAGGTAAAAAGACCACACAGAGTGGTCCTTTGGAAGAAATTAAAAATCTGTCCCAGAGGAAAGAACACTAAGGTGGAGCAGATTTTAAAAAAAAATCTTTGGTCAGAAGCAACAGAGGCCAGGAAAGATAGGACTGTGAGCACAGGTGCAATCCCAGAGTAAGGGGGGGCAAGGCACTTCTGCTGAGGGCGAACTGGAACAGAAAATGTTCCACGGCCTTCTGTTCACATGTACAGGGCTGTGCGGGTGTAGACTGCAGGCAGTCTCTGCAGGAGTAAACGGCTGGACTTCTTGAGAGGGGAAAACACAGAGACGCTAACACTGACCTCTGCCAGTGCCAGCCTTGTGCAGTGGGGGGGTGGTCATACCCCTGCTCTGTGAGGACAGAGTAGAGGGAAGTGGGGCTCAGAGAGATGAGGGACTTCCCATGCCACCCAGCTGGCAGGTGCCACCCAAGGCCTCCTCAATATCTCAGAGCCTTTGATTCTGGAGCCTCAAAGAAGGAACTCAACTGCCTGCATGAGGGGCAGGGGGATGCAGGTGGGGGGAGGGGATCGGCAGTATGTTCCTCCACAGGCCATTAACTTCAGGGGCAGCTGGAATTGAGAATGTTATTTTAGGAGAAAATGGGGGTTCATGATGGGTCCCGTGTCCACAGGGTTATTCAACCAGGTGGGGGGACTGGAGACACTGGAGACTCCAGGCGAGTCTTAGAAAGTGACACACCTTTGCAGCACAAAGGCTGACTGTGCCAGGGGAAAGGGCGGTCCTCCAAGTCAGACTCACTGAATCCCCAACTCCTTGTCCCCTTTCGGAATCAGCACAGCCCCCAGGGGACGAACGCATGAGACACAACAGGGACCCTGGAGACCCAGAGGCCCGGGTCACCTGTGCTGAGGGACTTGCTTTGTCCTTTGAAGGCAGATCTTGTTCCAGAAGGGAGCAGGGTGAACAGGGAAGCTAAACAGCGCTCAGAAACTGCCCTACATTCCACAGCCAGCTGCCTGAGAGGCAGCCTGGAGGGCAAGGCTCAGCCCCTGCACGGCCCCTTCCAACACCCAGCCTTTCCCTCGTTGGGCCAGGAGGGCAGGCAGGGGCAAAAGCAGTGGTTTGGAGAACTTTTATGTTGGGAAAGCGGCTCACCAAGCTGGAAGGCAAACTGAGACAGTCTACTGGACTCACCGCTTATCTTCCTCTCTCCAGGGTCACTGGTTTCCAGTCCCCTGGCTCTTACTGGCTGTTCACAATGCTCACTACGACTCCTCCCGGCCCAGAGAGGTGGACACCACTTGCCAGGTTAAGGAAAAGTAGTCAGAAACTAGAATGACTTATCCAGCATCGTGAGAGGTCTCATTGGCTTTTTTCCTTTTGAGTGTGGGCACCACAGTGCCCAGCACCATTAAGGGTTTGTCCCTGAGCACGAGGTCCCTGACTCTAGGGGGTGGGTGGTATATTTAGAAGCTGGAAGAGAGGAATACACTACAGCTCTTCCTCAGCAAAGCGCTGCTCAAACAATTCTGTCTTTGCCATTTTCCCCAGGACAGCCCTCGAGGGCAGCACATTGGCTTCCACGAAGTCAGGGCCTCAACTCCAGCCTCCGCGGCTAAGCAAACATTCGCTCCCTCCTTGAATCAGAAAGGACGGTGTGCTGTGCGGTGTACGAAGAGAGGAACTGGCCCGAGGTTTATCGCTCTAGCAACTTCGGGTGATTCATTGAGCTTACACTTCAGGTTGTCATAGACCGAGGCACGCAAACAAACAGCCCGGGTGGTACCCTCCCCTTTCCCTGCCCGCCCCCACCTGGCTGGCCCCTCGGCCGTGACCAGCTGCCTCCCCTCCCCCTCACGAGCGCTCAGGCTTGAGCAAACACAGCCGCTGCCCGCCCCGCCGGCTGGCTCCGACCGCGCGCTGCTGGCGATCCCCCAGGCAACTCCGCGTCACGAGAACAGCACCCCGAGACCCGGCGCCCTGCCTTCCCTCGCGTCCCCTACTCCCCCGCCAGGCCCAACAACTCCCCCTTCTCCGTGCGGGTCGGCCCCTCGGGCCTCCAGCAAGCCAACTAGGCCGGCCCGCGGTCCACCGGGGGGTAGCACTACCCCGCTCCCGCTGGGCCAGCTTCCCAGGGGAAGGCGGCCGGAAAATCTCTTGTTTACTGGGCCAGAAAGATCCCGGGAAGGATTTGCTTCCCCATTTCTGCGGTCCCCTTTCAGCCGATTCTTGAGCTGGAGGGAAAAGGGTGGCGACCAGCTGATCCACTCCGGGCGGGGTGGGGCGGGGGAACCCAAATTCGTGGAAAGGTCCAGGGGCCGTGGGAGGGCCAGGACTCAGAGTCCGGGCCAACCTTGCCTGGAGCTCAGAGAAAGCGGGGCCGGGCTCAACGCTGCACCTCGGGGAGCCCAACTGAGAACACTAGTTAAGACAAGTCGGAACGGGGGAACGGGGCGCTGGGAGAGGAGCGCGCTTCGGGTGGGCTGGGTACGAAGTGGTCGCGCGAAACCGAAGCGCGGGTCAGGCTCGGGAGACTTTTGACCCCGGTCTCCTTCTGCCGCAGGAGCTTAGGGGCGTGCGCCAGTGGCGACTTAGGTCTCAGGAAGGCCCGCGCGCGTGGAAGAGGTTGGCTCTCGGTGTGTGGCGTGTCCACGTGTGCAAGTTCCGGATGAGAGGGCAAGGAAGGCGCCACAAAGACGGACTTTGTGTCTGAGTGCGCGCCTCGCTCCAGCCCGGAGCAGCCGACGGTGTCCGACGAGTGTCTGTCTCATGGGAGAGCCGGAACGGAGGGGACAAAGGCTGGGTGTCCGCCACAGAGGGAGCCGCGCCAAAGCAGCCCTCGCGGCGTCGGCTGCGCGAGACTGTTGGGATAGCCTGTCCCGGGGTGAGCCGAGCGGCACCCCAAAGGACCCCTTTCCCAAGGGAAAGCGGCATCCAGTAGGTGCGCGCGGGTGTGCGCGCGCCCGCGCACGGGGGGCGTGGCAGTAAACAGCAGCTACCCACTCGGCAGCTTGGCCAGAAACTCCGATCTCCCTACCCAGCCGGACTGCGCGACTCGCCGAGCCTGGAGGTGAGTCGCACGGTGAGGGCGGGGCGGGCTTTGTTACAGTGTAAACGGATTGCACATACCTGGAGCTCAGCGGGCGCCCGATAAGCGCCCTGGATGGAGGTGATGTCACGTTGATGCAGGCCCGCCCAGCCTCGCCGAGAGAAAGGAGCGGAAAGCAGGGAGCGGTTGGCGCCCGAGTGAGCGACCCAGCGCGCCCCGCGCAGCCCGGGTCCGGGGAGGCCGGCCTTGAGCCCCGCACCCCGCCCGGGCCCCGCAACCCTAGCCAGGGCTGGGCCTGGCCCGGTGCCCCGCGCCGAGTCCCTCCCACCCCCGCCCGCGCTCGGCCTGGGACTGGAGTTGGCCCCAGACGCCGCGCCAGAACCGGGCGGGCGGCGCGTCCCAGGTAAGGGGTGCCGCCAGCCCCTCCGCTCTCTCCTTGGCCTCCCGGAAAAGCTGGGCCGGGCTGGCGGGGGTGGGCGAGGGCACGAGGCTGGCCGAGGGGACCCGGGGGGCGGGGGACGCCACACCAACTCCGCTCGGTCGTACAAAGTTTTGCAGCCCGAGTTATCTGGGGCTGGGTGGTGGGAGAAGCCAGGAGCCGCGACTCCGGTTGAGGGCGGGACGCAGCCACCAGTCCGAAGAATCCCCACTTCCCTGCCCTGGCGCGAGTCCGACGGTCCCTCTGGTGGGTCGGCGTCCTCTCCGCTGCCCTGCTGCGGCTGAAGAGGGCAGTCTCCTCGGCCGGCGGAAATGAGAGTAAGAGTGACTGGCTCCCTGTGCCTTCTGTTCACACGTACAGGGCCGTGCGGTGTAGACCAGATCCCGGCCGCCCAGACTGGAGTGGGGAAGGCAGGGCTCGGATCTCCCGACTGGAAGTTTGGAATTTTGCTCTGTAACTGTGCCTCAGCTTCTGGCCTCCTGACTTCTGATCCCATCCCCATCCTCCCCTTTCCAGCGTCTTCTCTGCTTCTATCCCAGAGCGGCAGTTTTACACTCAGGAAGATCTAATCACGTAGAAATCCATGATCTTGATCCTGAAGCTCGGGTAGCAAAATGTGTACAAGTAGTGTTAGGAGGCTGGAAACCCCCTTCCTCCCCCCAGTCTTCAGAAGCTGCTGGGGCTGGGAGGGGAGTGCTGCTGGGGGTGGGGCGCATTCCAGAGTAAAGTTTCAGACCCTTGCTTTGGAGTCTTCTAAGCCTCAGAATGCTCAGGGCGTTCTCCCCCAAAAGACCGCTGCTGGTGTGTGTGTGTGGGGGGGCAGGACCGAGATAGGTTCTTCCAGGCACCAAAGCCACCTGGACGGAGGGTGAACACATCGGACCAACAGGGACTAGGAAAGAAAAGAGATGGATGGTGGAATGGGAGGAGGTAGGAGGCTGGCGGCAAATCCATCTATCTTTTGGGGCAGCTGCTGAGTGAGGAGCCAGGGAGGAAGGAGGATACTCTGTGATGTCCCCAGCTAACCCCCCCAGGGGCTCCGAGCGGTCACAGCACCCTTGGAAGCCACACTGGCTTGAGATCTTACTTTACACTGTGCTCCTGAGCTTGGACAAGGCCTGGGCTGCCTCCTGAAGTTCATGGAATGTTCTTCCTAGGCTTTCTTGCAGTTGTGCTGGAGTGAGGAAAGGGGTGTTTTGGAAAAGTGAAGGCCTGGTTAAGCTGTCTTTCCTGGTACTGGGTGAGACCAGTCTGGGCTGGTTGGGCCTCGGCCTGCCAGCATTGTGGAGGCCTCTGTTCCCACTGGAGAGACAAAAGAGAGGAAGGGGATTTGGAAACTGGATGGGACTGTTACAGGCCAGAGCTGCAGACTGGGTGGCTGAATATGAGGAAAGGCTGCTTTCAGAAGTGATTTAGAGCCGGGCGTGGTGGCTCACGCCTGTAATCCCAGCACTTGGGAGGCAGAGACAGGAGGATTGCTGAGTTCAAGGCTTGCCTGGACTACATAGTGACCTCAGGGCCAGCCTGAACTACAAAGTAAGACCCTGTCTCAAAAAAAAAAAGAAGTGACTTAGAAATAACACATATGAGTGATTCTTGGGAACCGAAGCAAAAGGGCTCTTTTGTGCAGAAAATGATCTGAGGCTGGGCCTAGGTGGTAGGAGGTCGTAGACTTACTCCCAGGTCAAGAGGGCCCTCTCCCACTTCTTCCTGGGAGCCTCTGAGAACTTGGAAGCAGAAGATGTGACTCCCAAAGGAAGGAGGTAGGACTGGGTAGGGAGAGATGGGCACTTGTGCATTCAGAGCACTGTTGTCAGCTGCCTGCTGTGTCTGAGCTTGGGTGAAGGTGCAGAGGTTGCTGAGTCTCGTTCACTAGCCTGGTGGAGGGCACAGGCACACATGACTCAGATGTTCAAAGACTGAGCTGGGTACATGCAGGGTCTCAGACTCACAGGAGGCACAAAGAAGCTGCTTCCAGGACCTGGTACCTTTGCCACCATTTCAAAAGGTGGCAGTGACCGGCCGAATATGCCGTCCTGGGTTTCAGAGGGTTGGAGCTGAGCCCTCCCATCCCTTCCTCTCCTAAACTCTTTACTGGTCTCTAAGGGTTCCTGTCCTAGGCAGGGGACAAGAGCCAGGCCCAGCTGGCTCAATTTTCCCACCTGAGCCTGTGTATTTCTGTCTTCCCATCTGCCCTTCTATTTTCAGGGGAAGCAGAAAAATAAGACGTTTTAGGACAGAGATAGGTTGCTTCATCTGAGGCTGGTATTGTTACAGGGTGGCTGGGCAGCAGCATGGCTACAAACATGGTGGCCTTCTGATTCCTTGGAAGTTCCCACATGGGAAAGGAGGAGTGAGGCAAGAAGGGTCAGTTCCAGGAGGAAGTTTGTCAGCCAATAGTAAAGTCAGGAGAAAATTGGAGCAGGTGGTAGTAAAGCTTTCCTGACTCTAATCCTAGCCCTTGTGGCTGTGGAGTTCTGGGGGCCAGCAGGGTGTAGGCAAGCATTTCTAGGACGAGACAGGTTTGTGGCTTAAAGGTTCCACCATTTGGTATTTTTGTAATGACCTAGCTGTTGTCAGTTGCAAACCTACAGTATGGTCTTTGTTTTCAGTACTGGGAATTGAACCCATAGCCTTTGCACTGAGCTATGTCCTTAGCCCTTTTTAGTTTGAGATGGAGTCTTGCTTAGTCATTAAGTTGCCCAGGGTGCCGTCAAACTTTTATATCCTGCCTCAGCCTCCCAGAGTGCTGGGACTCCAGGCATAGCTCTGAGAATAAGATCTGCCTCAGGGCTGAGGATTTAGCTCAAGTGGTATTGCGTCTACCTTGGAAGCACAAGGGCCGGAGATACATCTCCAGTACCTGTACCACACGCACACAAAAATCTGTTCCCTTAGACTCACAAGTAGTATTTCCTTATTTGGAATTATGGCTTATTCAGAATCAGGACCTGGCCCAGCAAGATGAGACCAGAGGGTGTCTTGAGGGTTCTTGATGTTCAGTTCCATATTTCCATCTGCACTCTGGTTGCATCAAAAACCTCCACAGTGGGGCCGGAGGGTTAGCTCAGTGGTTCCGGCGCCTGCCTCGCAAGTGCAAGGTCCTGAGTTCGATCCCTGGTAACCACATGTAATGCTGGGTGTGGAAACACACCCACCAACAATCAACACCGCATACCACAATGCCGGACATGGTGGCTCACGCCTGTAATCCCAGCACTCAGGAGGCAGAAACAGGAGGATTGCTGAGTTCGGGGCGGCTTGCCTGGGCACCATAGTGAGCTCAGGGCCAGCCTGAACTACAAAGCCGAGACCCTGTCTCAAAAGCAAAAAAAACCTCCACAGTGGAGTTGAGTGTTTAGGATTCCCTAGCATGTTATCTGTAAATTAAGTTCATGAAGGCTGTCAGTCCTTTCTTCCCAGCTCTTATAAATACAGTTTGTACTTTACTGACTTATGACTACACAAAAGTCCCTATAAAAGCTTGAGTCTTGGGTATAGGGAAAAGGGCTTTTGCACTAGAAGGGAAAAGGAATTAGTGTTACAAGCCAAGTAAGGAAACTAGTAAATTTAGGTAAAAATATTATATTTAAGGGCTAATGGAAATGGTTCTTGAGGATGAGCAGGCTTAACTGAAAGATGAGGAGATATGTCTTTTGATACCTAAAATATGTATTTCCTTCCTTCCTTCCTTCCTTCCTTCCTTCCTTCCTTCCTTCCTTCCCTCCTTCCTTCCCTCCTTCCTTCCTCTCCTTTGTGCAGTACAGGGATCAAACTCAGGACCCTGTGCTTGCTAGGCAGGTGCAGCACCACTGAACTACATCCCTGAACCCTAAAATATGTATTTTCAAGGGAAAGGAAAATTTGAAAATTGATTACTACTAAATCAGTTGCACAGTTTCATTTTTGCTGCGTTAGTAAGTGGTATTCCACTTCTTAATTACTTTGAAGAAACCGTTTCTATTGACTGAGATTTTAGGATTTTGTTTACATATTGGAAATTAAGGAGCTAGGAATGGTGAAAAACGGAAAAGAGTTAAACTACAAAACACCTCCTGGCCCCCAAAAGAAAGAAATGGTGGGGGAAATAGATAATGCCACTCTGCTGTTAGCCACTAGTGGACGCAATCAGCCCAGGAAAGCTTGGATGCTTTCTGGAGCCTTTCACTTGGTGAAGTGGAAAAGACTGGGTTGAAACTAGGCACAGTATTTGAACATGGAGAGTGAGTGGCTTAAATGTGGAGGATCTGGGTTTTGTGGAATTTTGGACCTTATAACCTGCTTTTTTAGAGAATTTAAATTTCAGTTAGATTTGGTCTTCCAGGCCTCAAACATGCCAGGTTAAGCATCTACCACTGAGCTACATCTCTACCCCTCTTTAATTTCTCTTAACCTGCACTATCCTTTACATCCATTACACACAGGGAGAATCCAACAGGTGTGGAGAGTCAAGGTTTGGTTTTCCTGGGTGCAGACTCATAGCATTTGTGAAGATGGAATAACAAGGCATCTTCCTGGTGTTAATAAAAGATATCTTCTCTTTTAGCTGCAAGGTCTAGAAGTCTTAAAGTGTAATTCTCAAGCCGGAGAGTTAGCTCATTGATTCTGGCAGCTGCCTAGCAAGCTCAGGGTCCCCGGTTCGATCCCCGGTAACCACATACAACAATACTGGGGTTGGTGACTCACGCCCACCAGCAATCAGTACCACCTACCACAATGCTGGGTGTGGTGGCTCACACCTGTCATCCCAGCACTTGAGAGGCACAGGCAGGAGGATTGCTGAGTTCCAGGCTTGCCTGGACTACCTAGTGAGCTCAGAACTAGCTTGAAAGACTCTTTCTCAAAAAAAAAAAATAAAGTTTAATTCTTTGAGGTTTTGCTCTGCTTTTGCCAGGTTCTTGCCTTTAAAATATTGATGCCTCATAGAATTTTTGCATAGAGTCATTAACTCCTTAGCGGAAGAATTAGTTTATTTTATCCTTGATTTTAGCATCTCAGCCACACAAAGAACACTGTATTCTGAAAAGCAAAGTTGCCATTGAAAGTGGGGAAATGAAGGGGAAAAGCAAGAGGATATGGGAAGAGTGAAGGGCATACCTTCCACAGGTGCTTGTTAAGTACTTGTTAAACAGTAAATGATTGGGGTCAAGGATGTAGCTCAGTGGAGCTACTGCCTGTCTTCTAAGTGTGAAGTTGTAAGTTGGATCCCCAGTCCAGCCAAAAAAAAAAAGGTAAATGATTGAATAAAAGAGCACGGTGCTAGATAACCAGGGCAGAAAGATCTGAATGGGTGGTGCGCTTGGGTTTGACTCGCTCACATGCCCTTTAATCATGTTCTACCCTCAAGACCTTAGGGAATAGCTCAATGACAGATGGGAAAGAGCTGAGAATTCAATGACAGTTACCTCCTATTGTATGGTTAGAAATAAGGTTGACAAATGGGCTTTATTGCTGGTCAGCTGATAGCTTGTCATGAGTTCTGTGTTTTGAAGAGCCCAAAACCAAGTCTGAAACCTCACAACCACTTAGGACCGTCTGCCCTGGTCCAGGGTGGAGGAAGCAATACATGCGTGTTGGACCAGGCCTCAGAGGACTCACTGATTTGGGCGCTTCTCTTTCTGTCTCTAAGGTCCCATCTGGAACCTGGCCTGGGAGCCAGGATGGCCACCCACAAGGCCTTGCTGATGAGTCTTGGACTCCCTCTCTTCCTGTTCCTGGGGGCCCAGTCCCAGGCACATGTGCCCCCTGGCTGCAGCTCAGACCTCAACCCCCTCTACTACAACCTGTGTGACCGCGCCGGGGCTTGGGGCATCGTCTTGGAGGCGGTGGCTGGGGCAGGCATTGTCACCACCTTCGTGCTCACCATCATCCTCGTGGCCAGTCTCCCCTTTGTTCAGGACACCAAGAAACGGAGCCTGCTGGGCACCCAGGTGTTCTTCCTCCTAGGTACCCTGGGCCTCTTCTGCCTCGTGTTTGCCTGTGTGGTGAAGCCCGACTTTTCCACCTGTGCCTCTCGGCGGTTCCTCTTTGGAGTCCTGTTTGCCATGTGCTTCTCCTGCCTGGTGGCTCATGTCTTTGCCCTCAACTTCTTGGCCCGGAAGAACCACGGGCCCCGGGGTTGGGTGATCTTCCTCGTGGCTCTGCTGCTGGCCCTCGTGGAGGTCATCATCAACACAGAGTGGCTCATCATCACCCTAGTGCGGGCGGGTGGCGAGCTCAGCTCCCCGGGCAACGGCAGTGCCGGCTGGGCTGTCGCCTCCCCCTGTGCCATCGCCAACATGGACTTCGTCATGGCGCTCATCTACGTGATGCTGCTGTTGCTGGGGGCCTTCCTGGGGGCCTGGCCTGCCCTGTGTGGACGCTTCAAGCGGTGGCGTAAGCACGGTGTCTTTGTGCTGCTCACCACGGCCACCTCGATTGCTATCTGGGTGGTGTGGATCGTCATGTACACCTATGGCAATAAGCAGCACAACAGCCCCACTTGGGATGACCCTACACTGGCCATCGCCCTGGCTGCCAATGCCTGGGCTTTTGTCCTCTTCTATGTCATCCCCGAGGTGTCCCAAGTGACCAAGGCCAGCCCGGACCACAGCTACCAGGGGGAAATGTATCCCACCCGCGGCGTGGGTTATGAGACCATCCTGAAAGAGCAGACAGGCCAGAGCATGTTTGTGGAGAACAAGGCCTTTTCCATGGATGAGCCAGCCTCAGGTGGGTTTTGAGGTGCTCTTGGGCTGCCTTCCTTTAGGCTACATGCTTACTGCAGGGCAGGCAGCTTGTCCCTGGTGCAGTACAGATGTCTCTGGAAATCTTCTGACTTAAAGTCCCTAAACTCAGGCTGCTGATGTAGCTCCATGGTAGATTGCTTGCCTAGCATGTACAAGAACCTGCAAGTAAGCTGTAGAGCACCATTAATCCAGTCAGCCAGGCGTGGTGGCACATGCCTGTGACCCCAGCACTCAAGAGGCAGAGGCAGGATTGCTGTGAGTTCAAGGCTAACTTGGGCTACATAGTGAGTTCGAGGTCAGCCCCTACTACACATAGTGAGAGCCTGTCTCATGAACAAACAAGCAAACCAACAATGACCTAATCAGCTTCCTGTGCTAAGCTCCTGTTGTGTGTATCTTACATGTTTCTTAGCCTGGCTGTGGCCCCTCCTATGTGACCTGGGAAACCGGAAGCATGGTCATAAAGCCCCGTTCGGTGCTGATTAAGATACTGGAGGCCTGCCAGGCATGGTGGCTCACGCCTGTAATCCCAGCACTCGGGAGGCAGAGACAGGAGGATTGCTGAGTTTGAGGCTTGCCTGGGCTCCATAGTGAGCTCAGAGCCAGCCTGAACTACAAAGCGAGACCCTGTCTCAAAAAAAAAAAAAAAAAAAAAAAGATACTGGAGGCCTAAGGCTTTATTTCCCTGGTTACCTTGTGCTCCTGACTCTGAGGTCCTCGCTGGGAAGTTAGTCAGGCACTGAAGTTCTGAATTAGAGAAACCCCTGTCTCTTGTGTTCGTACTATAAGATCCCCATCAGCCGTGCTTTAAGGAAAAAAAGTGACCCTGTCCTGCTGGGCCCTCGCTCCATGATCCACCCTCAAGGCTGACTGCTGCCTTGTCCTGGGGTGGTCTCTGTACTCACGCAGAGTGGGTCACCAAGTGTGCAGGGGAAATGGAGGAAGCCAACAGAGAGGCAGCTAAGGAAGGAGCGCTGGGAGCTGGGGTTTCAAGCCCTACTCCCAACCATCCTGAACTTTCCTGAGCCCTGTGTGTTCAGAGAGCGTTCTCAGCCTTTGTCTTCCTAGGACAAACACTTCTGGGCTGTGAGTTCCTTTTTTCTGTCTCTAAATGGAAAGATCAATAAAGCGAAAGCCCCAGTTAGAAGCCCTCTCTAGGCTGTAGTTCCCTCAATCCTCCAGGAGAGGGCAGCACTGTGCTGGCACACCCTCAAAGATCTGCTCCTGGGTTGATCAGTAGCTTTCTTCTCCAGCACCCTGGGGTGCCTGGCAGGGTGAAACAAATGGGGAAACTGACACCCACAGGCACAGAGAAGTATTCCTGGAGCTACAGGTGGTTCTGGAATCTTCTAGGGCTCTAGGAAGGGACAGTCACAGTCTCCTGCCCAGGCCCTGGCTGGTATGTAGGGGTCTTGGAAGCCGGCCCTGTGTTTTGAGGACGTGGAGGTTCTTGGACTGAGACTTGTGTTTCCCCAGCACTGGCAGCTCACCTGTGGTGGTAGAGGCTGGAGCCGGAGCCTGGCCATCCCCTCCACCTCTGGTCTGAGGGCGGATAGGGATGTGAAGGTTGCTGACTGGGCATTTTTTTCTGAGCTGTTGTGGGAGGGTTGGCGTGTCACACATGGCAGGGAGTGGGTAGTGTTGTGGTCTTCTGTGCGTCTACGCAGATGGTCCCTGGGCTTGGGGACCCCCAGCCTCACCTCCAAGTCTGCCCCTCGTGGGTGAGCCAGGCGGTTCACACAGCTGGCATGGTTCCCTGTCTCCTCTTCCCTGCCCAAAGGACAAGTGCTGTGTGGGTTGTGGGAGGTGGGAAAGGGGGTTGAGAGTTGAGGGCCTCTCAAACTATGCCTGCATTTCCTCACAGCTAAGAGGCCTGTGTCACCGTACAGTGGCTACAACGGGCAGCTGCTGACCAGTGTGTACCAGCCCACCGAGATGGCCCTGATGCACAAAGGCCCGGTGAGTGGGCGTCCAGGGCTCTGGGACCTCCTGGGACTGTAGTGTTGGGGTCAGTGGAGGTGAGAGCTGCTGGCTCCTCATCTGGAACATACACTTGGGGACACCCTAGTTTTTGCTGCACTTCTCCTGGGCCTGGCATAGCCAGTGCTTATGACTACTCTGCAGTGGGACCTGCCCGGTGTCCCAGGGCATCGCACACAGCCTGGGCCCTGGTGGTGGGAGGAACCAACGCAGAAGCAGCTGTCCCTGAGCTGGGGGGAGTGGGCAAATGGAGAGGGACTAAGTCAAGTGACAGGGGACCCCTGGAGCATGTACGGTAAGTATTTAGTTCTCAGCTACAACTGTCTCAAGGGGGCGTTCAAATCTCTTCCCCCTGCCTGCCCAGCAAGTCCTGATCTTTCACCTCCCCAGGACTCTGAAAACCAGATGCTCCATTAGCCAAGGAGTGGGGGCTGGGAACAGGAAGGCAGTGGGTGAGATTCCCACTCCCTATATGTTCCTCCTCCCGGCTGGCAGTGGCTGTGGGGAGAGGTCAGTGACCTGCCTTGGCAGAATGCTGGGAACCGGAAGCCCAGAGGTCAGCAGGGTGCTATTCTCATACCCTTCCCACCTCCCGCCGTGAGCCCTCAGAGGGGGTGGGCTGGCTCTGGTGTCTGAGACTTCCAGCCCCTGCTTTCCTGCTCCCTAAGCCTGAACCTATGGCCGGGCTGCAGCCAGCAGTCCTGCTGGACAGAAGCTGTGTACCCAGCAGGGTGTGGGCAGCCACAGAACTTTCTGTAGGAGCCACCTCTGCTCTGCCCATGGCTGCCCCTCTCTCCCTCCTTCAGGATGATCCAAACTAGCTGGGATACTTTTTCTGCTCATTCTTCAGACTACCAGAGTCAGCATCATTTGAGAACTTGCTGAAAGTGCGAATTGGGTGGGGTCGGAAGTGGGAGAGATTGTTGGCACCTCCTGTGTCCCCAGGACTGTTGACATCACCGAGGTAGCTTGGATTCCACGTTATGGCCATGGCCGTGGCCATGGGAATAACTGCCAGGCAGAACTGCAAACAACACCAGCTTTCTTCTCCCCATCCCAGTTGTGAAGCGTTTATCTGCTTCCCCCCCGAGGTAGGGCCCAGTGCTGGGGCATGGCGCGGCTTAACCAGCAGTGCCTGCCCAGGTGTGAGACCACAGATTGAGATGTTCCAGGGCAGCAGGAAGTAGGACATTGTAGACAGGGGCCAGAATTAAACAGAGGCTGAGTTGAGGCCTGGACCCAGAGCTCTGGCGGCAGCTCTCTACCAGGATAAGGGCCTAGATGGGGCCAGGAAGTTGTCTTCCAGTGGGAGCTGGCTGCCCAGCACCCTTCCCCTTCCCCAGCCATGTCCAGCTGACCCGTCCAGACTGCTAGACCAGAGCTGTGTGCTTATGCCCAGAGTGTGCCTCAGTGACATTCAGGAGCTCTTGGGTAAGGTTCACGGGGGAAGGGAGCCTGGGAGTGGTACCAGACAGGTCTCCCTCTCTTGGCCTTGAAGTTTTCCTGAAGGGCTGGAAGTGGGAGGGGCTGGGGAGAGGACTTCTTCTGAGAAACCCCTAGCTGGCCTTATCCCAAGCCTGGAGGCCCGGTTAGGGCTCCAGGTCAGCCCTCAGCTTCCTGGGGTGCAGTGGTCCACCTTAGGCTACCAGCTGGACTGGGCAGGAATGGGGGCAGAGGGGGCACGAAGGGGAAGCTGGCAGGCAGAGGCCTGCAGGAAGCAGAGTGTTTGTGCATCCGTCCTGGCAGAGCCAGGCTCCCGTCCCCCGGCTGTGAGGCCGCCTGTTCTTCCTTCCAGTCTGAGGGCCCTTACGACGTCATCCTTCCCCGGGCCACCGCCAACAGCCAGGTGATGAGCAGTACCAACTCGACCCTGCGGGCTGAAGACATATACACAGTCCAGAGCCACCAGGCGGCCATGCCGCACAAAGACAGCAAGAACTCTCAGGTCTTTAGAAACCCCTATGTGTGGGACTAAGGTGGTGGCTGCGGCCAGCAGGAGGTGGATTTGGGGAGGGCCCTAGGGACCTGACCTGGGCTAGGGACTCCCAGGAACCTGGTGTTCTGTGGCTCCCCTTCCCCACTCTGGCTCAGGCAGCTGGTGCCTCAGAGCTGCGAGGCCCCCTGACCCCCAGTGTTCTGGTAGGTGTCCTGGGCCACCGCTCAGTGTTCGTGGAGTCCAGGAGCCAGCCCGGCTTCACGCCAGGGCCCCTCTGGCAGTCTGGCTTCAGCCAAATAGTGTTCTTGGGGTGGTGGCTGGTCCGCGCCTACGTTCTCCGGAGATTCCTGCAGCCTTGGGGTCTCAGAGCAGGCGCTTCAGGCCTGGGTCTTGCTCCTCTGTGAGGAACAAAGGTGCCTAATAAACACGTTTCTGCTTTATTAACTCAAGATCTGGGTTCATGGTTTCTGAAGGGCCCTCAGATTCGCATACCTTTCTTTTCCCCCTTGGGCAAAAGGACCCTTTCCCTTCCCTCTCTTCTGGCTCACAATGCAAGTTGCCACCGGGGTTAAGGAGCCTGTGCACCATAGATGAGCATTGTGGCACACACCCACTATAATCCCAACACTGTAGGAGGCCAAGGCAGGAGGATCGTGAATCAGGTCCCTGCCTGGGCAACTTAGCAACATAGTGAGACCCTGTTTCCGAAAAAGAAAAAAGCCAAACACACCAACCTCTGGGAATGTAACTCAGGTTAAAGCCCTGGGTTCTATCACCAATACTGCAATATAAAAAAAAAAACAAACCCAGGTCTCTCCCGAGGCAGGATTCTCAGTGGGTCCTCCCTCTGTACTGAGAATTGTCAGAATGAATGTCTGGGGCTTTGCTGGTGCCTTGCATATAGGCATTCCCACATCGGGGCTTTTTTGACCCATACGACTTTACTTGACCCTGTGCCTGGTTGTGTGTGGGAAAGACAGCAGGGAAGACAGATCCAGCAGCAGCTTGAGGGTGTTGGAGTCAACTGATCTCAGCTCCTCTAGGTGGAAAAGAGGTGAGGTCCTTTGGGGATGAGATAGAACTTCATAATGATGCCCCAAGCATCAGGTGTTGTTTAGTGTGGATTTACAAAGGTCTAAAGGGCCTAGCCAGATCCTGCTTGGGTCAGGTATCAAAAAGTCCATTTGCTCTCTAGTCAGCAAAACCTTCTTCAGTTAAATCTTAAGGATGTAAAGGAAGACTAGAACTTTATGCCCTATTCAGAGCTAAAATCCCAGGATGGTATCATGTTAGAGTGAGATGGGTCCTTAGGAGTCCCTGTCTGTTCTCTCCCCCGCCCCGCCCCCTGCTTCTTTATGGGGAAGCAAAGTGACCCAGGGAGGCCACAGCGCCCCCGGTGGATGCGCCAAAGCCAGGTTTTCTCAAAGCTGCTGTCCAGCACCCTGTCTCTCGCCATCTGGGGGGGTCCGGGCTGTGAACAGCTTCCTTCGCCCATGTGGACGACACAGCAGCATCCTAACTCTTGGACATCAGCTCCAGCCTCTTCCAGTTTCTCTCCAACTAGTCAGAAGCTATTTTCTGACACTAGTTGTAGAAATGTTTTTGTTGAAAGGTTACCGGAAGAAAAATAATACTTCTCCCAAACTTCTGCTTCTATATTCAGATTGTACCAGGCCCAGAGGACTGAATTTTTTTTTTTTTAAGTATAAAACAATACTTGGGTCCTTGGCGGTAGTGTCCTCCCCTTTGACACTGTTTTTTCTGGTTACTTTAGGCTCAGTCCCCGCAAAATAAAACGAGATGGTAGATGCCCTCCTCCCTGGACCACACAACATCCTGATGTCCTCTGTACCCAAGCTGGGCAGAGCCCAGCACCTTTCCTGCCCTTGGCATTGGAGCTGGGAGGGACCAGAGGCTACCAACCTGAAGAAGTGGACAGATGGGGGCTTCTGATGGCCTAAGGCAGGTGACTGGGCCTCTCAAGCCACCTCTTTCCTGCCCGGCCCAGCCACTGCAGCTGTGGGCCGCTGCCTGCAGACTCCCAGCTCCCTTCTGACACCCATCCCACCCACAGCTCCTGTGTCCCCTCGCCGTCCTCCAGATGGCGACTCTGCTGTGAACAGCAGGCCTCAGTGCCCCTGTCTTAACCTTGGACCTTTCTGGCCATCTCGATGTCTGGGATCGGCTCATCCTCCACTGTACTTGGGTAAATTTCCTGCATGAGGCTTTGAAGCCAAGCCCTGGCAGACGTTAGTCCTTACCCTTCCCCCCAGGACCTTCTGCCACCACCTGGACCATGGATAGCCACTGAAATGGCCAGATAGGTGCTGCTTTTCTTGATGGCCTGTAGGTCCTGGATTGGAGCCACTAACTGACCAAGCTCTGCCCAACTTCAGGAGACCAGGCCCAGCCCTGCCTGTTCTCTGGTCCCTCCTCCCCCTCACCAGCCGGGACAGGGATCGCCACACTGGTCACAACCCACGAAGCTCTCATCATAAAGAGATACCTCATGGAGAACCCCATGGAGAAATTGAGGGGTGGCGCCCACAGTGACATTTGGGGCTCAGCACCATTTATGTTCCTGAATCCTTGCCAGTGTCTCTATGCTTCTCATCTAGCTAGGAAGGTGGCTGCTGGGACAAGTGCCCATGTAGATGTCCCTGAATGACCTGGCTCTCGCAGGTTCTGGGGAGCAGTGGCTCCCTGGTCATCTAGTTAGCACAGGACAGGAATCAGGGCTGCTTTCTTGGGAAACAGTTACGGTCGCTGGAGTCTAGGCCTCTCCTGTCACTGAACTCGTGGGGTTTGGGGAAGCCCTAAGCAGATGGGGTCCATCCCTGAAGATTCCTGGTTCCAGTCAGTAGATGTCTTTAGTTTCTACCTCACCTTGGGCAGCAGAGATCCTCAAGGTGTCTGGACATGCTGGGACTGCCTTCTCCACCCAGCAGCCTCTTGTGTCCTTGGCCTTGGATACATCCAGAGATCCCGATGCCGCCGGGGAAGAGGGGACATTCTCAGGACCTGCATGATGCTGGCGCCCAGGACGGGGATGAGCACAGTGCAAGAGTCAGTCTCCACCGCATCGTCTTCCCCACCTCTGCTCTGTTCCAGGCACAGGACAACTCCAGCTCGCCCGGAGCAGCCACCCTGGGTGTACCCTGCAGGTTTTTGGCTCAGTACTGTCTGTGGCAGAGAGTGAGCAGTTCTCACAAAGCAGGGCTGCACGCACAGCCCACTGTGCATAGCTGCTCAGTTCTACGAGTAGGGTGGCATTTCCAGGAAGGAAAGGGGCAGCCCTGAGCATCTCAGATGCTCTTGAGCAGATGTGCACTTGCTGTTCTAGGGTCCCTGGCTGCACCAGGTGGCCAGGGATGAAGCCTGCCGTGCCCCTGGTGCATTTGTAGCCTGACTCTTTGGGACCTGCAAGTGAGAGTCAAGGGGGTGAGCTGTCAAAAGGTGCGGGCTGGCAAAGGTCCCAGGGTGCCCCGTGGTCTTGCATGCTCCAGTCCTGGACTGATTGGAGAAAACAGTTGAATTTCATTTTAGGAGTCTGTTTTGTTTTGAGACAGGGTCTTGCTAAGTAGTTCAGGCTGCCCTTGTACTCCCAACAGTCCTCCCACTTAAGCCTCCTGGGTGTCGAGATTACAGGCCTGTGCCACCATGTCCAGCAGTCATGGTGATTTAGGAAGAGAGAGGCGCTTTGAGTGTCACACGTAAGCCTGGGATGGGAAGAAGGTAGAGTGGCCTCCTCCTGGGCAAGTCATCACCCTCGGACTGGCACTCGGGTAAATGTGGCTTCCACCACGTCAGACCCTTGGCCAGAAGTGGCGGGGCTTCTCCCACCTAATGGTAGAATTAAACAACTGTCCCCGGTTGTGACGGGCCGCTGCCATTGAGTTCTGTGTTTGTGAGGAATCCTGGGATGTGTATCTATTTTTTTCTCTTTCACCCCAGACCTTTGCCCTTTACAGCAACAGAAGTGGTTCAATTCTGACAAATCTTCTCTTGGCCTGGAACTTACTTTAGGGGCAAAACAAGGGAAACTGTGAGACACAGATCTCATCCAGCCAAGCCCAAGATCGGCAACCTCACACAGGGTGTGAGAGGGACAGGCAGGAGGGGACACCCTGACAGCAGTCCTGCTGCCATCTGGCCAGGCAAGAGACCAGCTGGGACAGTTCTCTGGGTTAGACACTCTGTCCTCGGAAAGGCACAGTAGGTCCAGTTCTGGAGGTCCTGGCAGTCGCCATCCCAACTCTCCAGCCAGCTCCTGTGACCCTCACACTCCACCAGCCCCTCAGATCACAAAGGAGGACAAGAAAGGGCAGGATGAGGCCTGGCCCGCGGGGACACAGCTCAGAGTGTGCCTGTCAGCCCTTCCGTCCATTCCCATCAAGGCTAATGCTTTCTCTATCCCCCGAGGACTGCCTGGGTCAGGTGCTGGTGGTTGGACTCTGCTTCCTGTCTGCCGTCTGCCCTGGGCCCTCCCGGAAGCTGCACCCCCACCCACAGCAGCCACATGAATTATTCAGCACCTGCACCAGCCTGGCAGTGCACTGACCTCATCCTCCTTGGCCCCCGGGGTGTGGCTCTGACCTCATCCTCCTGAGCAAAATGGCTGCTAATGGGTGGGTGTAGGGGGTGGTGGTGATTGAGAGGAAGTGGAGCCCAACTGCCCTGGAGCAAGAGGAGGCAGATGGGGGATCACAACACAGTAGTCAGGCCAGCCATGGGTTTCACACTGGCACTTACCAGCGCTATGGCCTTGGGCAGCTCCCGTGGCTCTGTCTCCTCATCCTGAAAATGGGAGAACCAAAATCTCAAGTTCATTCTTAGTGTTCTAGCCAAAGGTAACCCCCACGTGGGTCATGGGCAAGGAGCATTGAGGCCCGCAGGTCCGAGGGCCAGACCTCACAGCTGCCACCCAGGTGCCACATCTCCCCTTTCCTCTGTGGTGCTTTGTGTGCCCGGTCCCCAAAATGAGTGGGATGGTGAGTTTCAGTGCTGAAAGCAAATGGGACTGACCACAGGCAGAGTCTTGATCAGCAAGGGAGAGAACCAACCCGAAAGGTGGCAGGAGGCTGGCCTGGGCACAAGAAGCCAGCTGGAGAGCTGGGATCACACTGCGTCTGGGCCTTCAGCAGAGGTCCCTTGAGGTCCTACCTGGAGATACAGCAGCAGGTGAGCTCTGGCCTCTGCCCTCTTTTGCCAGGTCCAGGGGGTCTCTGTGGCAGCACTGTTGGTGAGCTTGGTGGAGCACTTCCAGGCTGCACCTCTGTGCCCGGTGGGGCATTGTCTGCCAGCCTGCCTCTGCCTAGTTCTGCCTAGGAGTTAAGTTCTCCAGAAGTTGGAAGGAAGCCCAACCTCAAGGGTCTGGAGCAGAGCCACCCAGGCTGTGCCCCAGAGGGGTCGGTGCCAGGGTGAAGATGCCTGTCCCGCCAGCCAGGGCCCCGACCCTCCAGCTCTGCCTGGTTTCACCCCCTGGTGCATGGAGTCCTGTTTGCCCTCAAAGGCACAGCGGCTCCCCACACCCTCCAGCAGCAACAGGCCCTGGAAAGTTTTTATGAGGCAGCCAAACCAGGCATTTCAGCTGGGTGTGGGGTTGGCAGAGTGTCAGGCTCCAGAACCCCTTCCCCACAGTGAACCCCAGCTCCTGAGCTCCACCCTCAAGCTGCTGCCATGTGTGTGGGGAATGGCCCTGAGTCTGGCCTCTGCTGTCACTCTTCAGCTAGCTCCCAGCCCCACACAGGTGTCCTGTCACCAGACCCCCGGCCAGCTGTCCCTGCTCCTGCCCTGGCTCACTCCCCCCCGCACCAGGAGCCCTGTCTCCTGACCCTGAGGGGTTGGAATTGTTAATGACCTTTTCCCTGCCCTGAGCAGCAGCCTGATCCTAACTGGGACTTTGGACCTCACCACATTCATCCCTGGGTCTCAGCCCTGCACAGACCCAGCCTGGGCCCTGTTCCCAAGAGAAGGAACTCTGTGGGCACTTAAGTCAGGGTTAGGGGTGACAGCGAGGGTAGGCAGGGAGACCATCCACTGCCTCCGTCGGGTTGGGGCTGGGTCCACACCCTGGCGCACTGACAGTGTTGGAGGATCATCATCTGTGACGGGAGGTTGTGCACGCCGGGATGGTGGGGGTCCCCTGGCTTCACAGAAGCACCATCCTCCTGAGTTCTGACCACCAGAAACATCTCTAGAGGTAGCAAATGTTCCCTGGGGGCAAACTCTCCTGGGCTGCAGTACAGTTAGTTCCCTAGGGGGTCGTGGTGGGCCTGTGAACCATCATCACACAGATCGGGGCGTGCAGCCTGGAGCCTGACACCGAGGATCTGTGCTGGCACTGCTGGGATTTTTTCCCTCTCGTGCTGGTTAACAGCCACCCTGCGGACCCCCCTGGAGACTGTGACCTCGGCCACAACAGCTGGGCAGTGTGCAGCCTGGTTTCTCCTCTCTGTGCACCAACACTTTCTCAGTTTCAGTCTCAAATGGATGCTGACCAAGGTCATGGGAGGGGGGCTGATGGGGACAAGGGCTCTTCCTATCGCGAAGTCAGGCATCTGGTGGGCCAGAAAGACTCAAAGTGATCCCCTCCAGCTGCAGGGACCCAGCTACAGGTCCCACCAGGGGTCGACTCAATCTCTGTCCTTTTTCCTTCAGGGAGTGAAAGATGGGGCCACTTTTCACACACATGCACATGCACATGCACATGAGGCAGGCATGCACACAGGTAGGAGGGTAGGTTTACAGCGGGGGAAGCACCCCTTTAATCTCTGTACTAGGTCCATTTGGGGTGCCTGGCAGAGTCAGGTGGAGCAGAGGGAGGGTGGGGCAGGTGGGGTGGCACTGCCCCCACCCCACATGCAAAGTAGAAATTTGAGAAGGGTGAAGTCCCCGACTCAAAGGCGTGGTCTCAGAACTGCCTCCTCCCCCTGTGTTCATGGCGGGCTGTCTGTGTTTGCCTAAGGGAGCTCTGCAGAGGAATAAAAGACATGCCAAGGGGGTTAAAGGGCACAGGGGCATCACTGGTGCCAGGCAGATGGGGGACAAGAAGACTGCTTTCTCTCCCTCATCTTTGTCCTCTCTCCCTCCTTCCCTCCTCCTCTTCCTGTCTGTATGTATGCATGCACGCAGGGAGGGATGCATTTATTTTTACTCACTATTAAGGACTGAATCCACGGCCTTTACTCTGAGCTACATCCACAGCCCTTTTCCTCTGTTTGAGACAGGGTATCACTATCTTATTAAGTTGCCCAGGCTGGGCCTGAAATTGACCATGTTCTTAGCCTCCCAGAGGGCTGGAATTATGGATGTGCCCCACCACACCCACCTTCCTCTCTTTTTCCTTTCCTTCTTGATGAAAATAACTCCTATTTTAATTAGTTAAGTTTTGTTTTGTTTGTTTTAGAGACAACGTCTCGTTATGTGTTTTGGGCTGCCTTGAACTCACTGTGTAGCACAGGCTGGCCTGGAACTCATGGTGATCCTTCTGCCTCAGCCTTCCAAGTGCTGGGATTACTGGTATGGACCCCATGCCCAGCTTTGCTGTACTGAGGTTTGGCCCTCTGGGCCGCTGCACAGAGCTACGTCACTAGCCTTTTATTTATTATTTATAGCAAGCTCTCACTAAATCACCCAGACTGGACTCAAGTGTGAGCTGCTAGGATTACAGCTGTAACACTTATTTATTTACTGTGTACTGGTGATTGAGCTCAGGGCCTAGTGCTGCCAAACGAACACTGCCATGGAGCAATATCACCAGCCCTAACATATATTTTTTAAAAATTAAGAACTTTAGGGTGGGAGAGTTAGCTCAGTGGTTCTGGTGCCTGCCTCGAAAGTGCAAGGTCCTGAGTTCAATCCCCAGTAACCACATACAATGCTGGGCATGGAGACTCATGCCCACCAACAATCAATACTGCATACCACAGTGCCTGGCGTGGTGGCTCACACCTGTCATCCCAGCACTCAGGAGGCAGAGACAGGAGGATTGCTGCATTCAAAACTTGCCTAGGCTACATAGTGAGCTCAGAGCCAGCCTGAACTACAAAGCGAGACCCTGTCTCAAAAAAAAAAAATTAAGAACTTTAGAAAAAAAATTAAGAAAGATGGATAGGACCTCTGGAGTGTGGCAGTGCCCTTTCTGTGGTCCAGGTTGTCCTGTGTCCTTATCCCAGAGACGACTGAGTTCAGATCCTCTCCTGGAGTAGAGGTGTTTTGCCATTTGCCAACCTCTGTGTGCAGCTCCTTATGAAGCACGCTGCGACGCTCAGGGCAGCCGACAGCACACAAGGGAGCAACCCTCGGCTCACTGATTCATGCAGCCACGGTCAACCCTTTGTCAGTGTTGGTTAAGGCTGGTCCCTGCTGTCACTCAGCAGCACCGCCCCTGTGCTCACCTCTCCCCCAGCTCCCAGCTGCCTGGCTCATAATAATCCACCCTTCCAGTCCAGAGCTCGTGCGCTCCAGTCGCCTCAGCCCCGCGTGGATTCTTCAGCGGCTCTCCCGGATCAGCGTGGTGTCCGCACAGTCTCAGGTTTGGTCGGGGCTGCCAAACAGTACTACCTGGCGCTTACATGTCACCACTTACCATGTCGCTTCTGGAGACAGGAAGTCCAAATGCGAAGTGGGCAGCGCTGGCCCCTTCTGAGAGCGTAGGGAGGGTCTGCTCCGGAGCCCTCCCCCTGCCATGCACGTCCACGTGTGTCTGGGTACACATTTCTTTTTCTCATAAGATTTTGGATATATTGGATTACGGACCTCTGGAAAGACCATTTCCACTTGATTTTCTCTGCAAAGACCTCACATTCTGAGTAGAGTGTGCGGGCTTAGGACTCCACTCTGAATTCCGGGGGAATACGGTTCAGCCTCTAACCCTGGGGCTGGATGAGGCAGGGTGGTGCTGTGGACAAGGTGGCTGGAGGAACAGGGGGCCCGGGGAAGAGGCCTCACCCTGGGAAGAGCCTACGAAGCGCGGGGTCTGACGACGCGGACACTGCTGCATTTCGAGTGTCCTCATGTGCTTGGTCTCTACAGTGACGGATGCTCTGCAATGGGCCTGCGACGCTGCGGGGTTCTTCCTTCTCCTGGGCTGGATTAACAAGCAAAGATGACCATCTGTCAGCCATAAACCGAGAGCCTTGAGAGCCCACCCAAACGTCCCAGTGTCCAAGAAGCCGAGGCGCGTAGGCATCGGGACGCGGGAGAGCTGCTGGTCTCCTAGCCCAGCACTCGGGCAGCAAGGCCTTGGGGCCCACCGCCAGGTCCTTCCGTCCAGCCCGCCCTCCGTTACGCTCCCTTCCCCTGCTTCCCCTCCCGACCCTGGCCTATGTCATGGCGCTCACCCCACCCGTCACCCACTCCTGAGCATCGGGTACAGCGCCGGGGTTTCCCTAACCACCTCCCTGGTAGTTTCCTCCACCTGTCTGACTGTAGGAATCTCGCAATTCCCGGAAAGAATCCTGATCCCCAAGGGTCCAAGGTGGGAGCCTGCATCTCCTTAACCAGCCACTGCCGGTGCCCCAGGGGTGGGCATGGCACCCCTGCTGTAGGGAGATTTGAACAAACTAAATTCTGCCCCCACCCTGACCTCATGGTCCTGTAAGGGCTGCCTGGGGGACGCTGGGAAGAAATGGGGTCAAAAAATGACAGGGAGGGGCTGGAGATCTAGCTCGGTGGTTCTGGCGCCTGCCTCGCAAGCGCAAGGTCCTGGGTTCAATCCCGGTAACCACATACAATATTGGGCGTGGTAACTCACGCCCACCAGCAATCAATACCACATACCACAGTGCCGGGCGTGGTGGCTTACTCCTGTAATCCCAGCAGTCGGGAGGCAGAGGCAGGAGGATTGCTGAGTTTGAGGCTTGCCTTAGCTCCATAGTGAGCTCAGGGCCAGCCTGAACTACAAAGCGAGACCCTGTCTCAAAAAAAAAAAAAAAAATGACTGGGAGGCCTTTCAAAGTCACCCTGGGTGTGGGATAGAAGGGGGGATGGTGGTGGCCCTCCAAGCCCCACAACTGAGGATGCACTGGGGACAGCCCAGAAGTGTCTCTGGGATTTTTCAAGGGCCCCATACTGGGTGTGACACCCAGTCTCTGTCCACAATTCTCAAGAGGAAGGAGTCAGGTGGACTGAGGAGGAGGTGCAGGGCTGGATCAGAGGCCCATGGGCTGCTTACTTGCCAATTTTCTGTGTTTGGCAAAAGCAGAAGGCTGGTCTCTAAATCACCCAGGCCATAGATTTTGGCCTTGACTTTAGCACCAATTCTCATTTTTCACGGGAATCTTTTGTTTTCCCGTCTTTATGTGCTTCCCTCTTGGCCATGAGATCCTAGAAAGGAGGAGGCATTGTCGTATTTTTATCTCTACGTACCCATGTTTGGGCTCAGTGCCTGGCACCACCAGGGCCACCATTAAATAGTTGCTAAACAAACAGGGTTTGGGGATCGAGTGCCATCTAGTGGAAGTAGTGGGTAGGGCAGTGTTTTAGATTCCCCCTAAAACGGCATACCTGTCCCTTCTAATGTGAATTCATAGGTGGTGGTGGGGAGCAGACAGGGTGTTCTAGGGAGGAGAAGAGAAGGGAGGCCCTTGCAAGACAAGGCTCTCCTAGGAGGAGAAAGGAGGAGGGTACCACGGAGCACAATTTGGGAGAGGTAAGTGGGACCTCTCTGTGGCCCTGTGTTCCCCTGTGGACATGGTATCTTGGTTGGGATGTTAGAAAGGCCATGGAAGTCACAGTTGCCCCAGACCTTTACAGAGGGTGTAATTATCAGCCCCACCTGAAGGTGGAGAAGCTGAGCTCAGCCAGCATCTGTGTAAATGAAGTGGCCAGAAGGAGTGGAAAGCCTGTGGGGGTGACAGCTCTTTCTGCTTTACCCCACAGAGACCCTTCAGTGCCTGGCTGTCTTCCACATTTGCCCCAAATCCAAGACACACATATCCACTCTCACCCCCTAGGCAGCCCAGGATGAGAGTCAAGTCCCCCAAGTCACATTCTTGGGCCCCTCTGTGGCAGAACATGTGCTCAGAAGGTTCCTGTCAACTGGGCACCTGGAGGTACTGGTCTCACACTGAGTCTCACAGTCTACCTGGAGGGAGGGCAGGAGTGGGTAGGACCCATGTCCCTGCCGTGCCTTCTTTGTCCCAAGGAGAAGGGGTTGCTCCCTCCATCCCTGCAGAAGTATAGCCTGCTTACTCTAGTTGAGAAACTGGTATTATATTTGGGTTTTTTTTTTTTTTTGAGACAGGGTCTCACTTTTGTGGTTCAGGCTGGCCCTTAGCTCACTATGTAGCCCAGGCAAGCCTTGAACTCAGCAATCCTTCTGCCTCTGCCTCCCGAGTGCTGGGATTACAGGCTTGAGCCACCAAGCCTGGCATCTGTAGTATGAGGTACTGATTGCTAGTGGGGGTACCATGCCCAGTATTGTTGTATGTGGTTACTGGGGATTGAAACAGGGACCTTGTGCTTGCGAGGCAGGTGCTGGAACCACTGAGCCAAATCTCCGGCCCGGGGATGTTTTTGTTTTGTTTTGTTTTTGGTATTGTTGGAGATGGAACCCAGAACCTTGCCCTTAACAGACAAGGGCTCCACCACAGAGCTATACCGGAGCCCTTGGGTCAGGCTCAAGTCTACAAGTCCTGTTGGCGATGTCAGCAGCCCCTGGGTTTCATTGCAGACCCCAGAGTCTGAGTCCTGGTGCCCCATTTCCCTCCCAGGTGGCCTGGCCGTAAGGCTGGGCACTGTTCTGTTTCCTTCTGTGGCTTCTGCCCGACTCCTTTCACTCTCTTCACCTCCACCACAAAGCCCCACCTGCCTCTCAGAAGCCCGAGAGTCTCTTCCAAGGTACCAGATTCTCTCTGGTGGGCCCAACACCTATGGCTGGGGGGAATCATCAATGTCGCATCCCAGAGTCTGTGTACTGAAGCCCCCATCTACAGAGCAAAGAGCTATTTGCTGCCTGGGGGGCCGGCAGTTCCAGGAGAGACCAGAAGATGGCGATAGTGGCTATGTGTGTGGCTAACTGGCTCCCACCTCACTGGGGTCCACAGAAGGAGCCTCTGTTGTGGGCTGTAGGTGGAAACATTTCCGCTGCTAGATTCTACTGCTTGGTTTGCACTGCCTGGTTCTGGCCCCATGGGTGTTAGGCCCAGGAGAGTTGGACCTTCCCACCCACTGCACTACCCATCAGCTGTCTCTCCTGGGGCACGGTTTGGCCTCCCCCAAAGCAGGTCTCTGCTCAGAGGACAGATAAGCGTAGATGGTCCAGGGTGGGAGCCAGGGTGTAGCTCAGTGACACTGCGGCTGCCTGGCCACTGCAAGGTCCTGAGTTTGATCCCCAATGTAGGAAAAAGTAAAATAAAGTTGTACTTTCAGGATGCAATAAAAACTGCCCAATGAGCAACCTACTCTCTGGTTCCCCTTCTGTCTCTCTTAGAAGCTTTCTTTCAATAAATTTTTCCTACTTTTTTTTTGAGACAGGGTCTCACTTTGTAGTTCAGGCTGGCTCTGAGCTCACTATGTAGTCCAGGCAAGCCTTGAACTCTAATCCTCCTGTCTCTGCCTCCTGAGTGCTGGGATTACAGGTGTGAGCCACCACGCCCAGCACTGTGGTATGTGGTATTGATTGCTGGTGGGCATGAGTCTCCACACCCAGCATTGTATGTGGTTACTGGGGATCGAACTCAGGACCTTGCGCTTGCGAGGCAGGCACTGGAACCACTGAGCTAACCCTCCGGCCCAAATTTTTCCTACTCTTAACCTCCATTGGTCCTAGAATTCATTAATCTTACAGAACATGAACTCGCATTTCAGATATCTAGCAGGTTTGGAGTTACGTCTCTTTCCCCTACATCATAGATTTGCAACTACAGCAAAAATAAAACCAGTCCTTCACCACAGTTTGAGAGGTGCTATTCTGGGGAATTAGCTTTATGGTTAGGAACAAGTACTGTGTCATCCACAAACGTGAAGCATGGGAATTAACCTGCAGAAAAGTGATGAGTCTGAAAAGAAAACAGGAACTAACCTCCGCAGGCTGAGGTCCACGGCACGTTCAGGATGGAGAAGATGACACTGCCCTGCATGATGACTGGGGACAAGATTAGAGGTTTATAGGAGAGGCAGCTACACCCAGAAAACCCAGAGCCATTGTTTTAAACCCACGGTCAGCTGGATTCCAGGCCATACTGAACCCCATGTGACAAAGAGCACGCAAAGACAAGCTTTTCCTGGGAAGGAAACCATGCCTCAGCCATGAGGGTTCCAAAACTGTGGCATCAGGACTGAGATAATGATCAACCGGGCTCCACCCTATGGAGGCCATTCCTAGTGTGGGGAGAAAGGAGACAGCAGGGTGGGGCAGTAATGAGAAGATGCTGGGACTGTACTCCCTTTGGGTTTTCACAGCCCCAACTACCCAACATCCTCTTTCTCATGGGGTTTCTGGGTCAGAAGCTGAGCCCCCCCCCCCGCCCTGCGCCTTCTCCCAGCTTCTTTCTCCTTAGCATTATGTGGGTGCTTTGCTAGGAAGTCTCACACACACACACACACACACACACACACACACAGAGTGGGCAGGAGTTTGGGTTTAGTGGGTTAGGGTGGGGTTCTTACCATAGACATCTCACCCCACTACGTGTAGCGGCAGCTCAAACATGGTGGCTCAGCCCGGCCTGCTGCCTAGTGCGCTCACTCCTGGGCCTCCAGGTACCGTGAGGTGGCAGGGTGAGGTGCACACACCCACAGCTCAGGGCTCTGACCACACATGCTGTCACGACCATTGTCACCAGGTAGGGAGGGGGACTTCCTGGAGCAGCATTTTTCTCACAGCTCTCACTTCTTTATTTTCTGATGTCATGCCGTCATTTAGCACCCTTTTTTGTCTCTTTTTGTGTTTGTGGAGAGGTCAAGAAGAGGATGTGTGTGATGAGAATCCACTGTGGCCCGTTTCTCCTTGTAAGCTTCTGATGTTTCTCCCCATTTCTAAGGAGACTCAGTTCCCATACATCAGGTGTGTCTAAGGTTGCCTGGGGATTTGGACAGCTAGAAATGCAGCCCTACAAGACTAAACTGTTCACGTGTTCTGCTTTGCTTTTCTTGTTGTTTTGTTTTTAGGATGGGGTCTTGCTATGTAGCATGGGTTAGCCTCAAACTTGTGATCCTCCTGCCTCAGCTTCCTGAGTGCTGGGATTTTTTTTATAGGCACTATCACCATGCCTAGTTTAATTTTTTTTTTTTTTGAGACAGGGTCTCGCTTTGTAGTTCAGGCTGGCCCAGAGCTCACTATGTAGCCTAGGCAAGCCTTGAACTCAGCAATCCTCCTGCCTCTGCCTCCTGGGCACTGGGAGTGCTGGGATTACAGACATGAGCCTCCATGCCTGGCACTGTGGTATGTGATACTGAATGCTTGGAGCATGAATCACCATGGTCGGTATTGTTGCATGTGGTTACCAAAGATTGAACTGGGGAATTTGTGCTTGCTAGGCAGGCACCGGAACCACTGAGCTAAATCTCCAGCCCTAGCTTAATGGTTTTTATGACTCAGTTGTCATACTTAATTGCAGACTGTGCAGGTGACAAGGGAACACTGGAGAGCAAAGCACAGTGCAGTGCTAACACCATTAGCACCCACCACACAGTCGGTGGAACCAAAAGCTCATGTACGTCAGGTGTTCCATGCGCTTGTGCAACGTGGCAAGTCAAACACAGTAGTTGCCTATAGTACTATTCCATCTCCCTACTATGTGTGCATCTGTCAAGGTGGTGTTTATCATTATTGCCCAGACATGTACATTTTCTTTTAAAATAATAAGATATAAAATTAAAGAAGTTTTGTTACTCGTATACATCATAATATATATTTTACATGTGACGCCAGATGACTCCTCTTCACGCAGTACAGCCCAGGCTTCAAAAGGTCAGATACCATGACAGGAAAGGTCTCCAAGCACCCTCCTTTCTAAGTAATCCAATTTCCCTAATGCGTCTTATTAGACATGTCGCCCCCTGCTGTCCCTGGATGTTAATGACACCCGCATTTGAGAGTTCGTGATAATTGGGCTACTTACTCCCAGGAACCAGCTGCTATTATTGACCTTTGATAGAGACACAGATTTCGCTCTCGGCTGCTTCGTGGCAAGTGGACAGACCGTGTGAGATCCCGGCCTCCTGCTTCTCGGTGTAGCTCACCATCAAGCCACAGCAACATGGATCATGGGAGAATTGGAAAAAATACACATTTCTGGGGGCCGGAGATTTAGCTCAGTGGTTCCAGTGCCTGCCTCCCAAGCGCAAGGCCCTGAGTTCGATCCCGGTAACCACATACAACGTTGGGTGTGATGACTCACACCCACTAGCAATCAATACCACATACCACAATGCTGAGTGTGGTGGCTCACGCCTGTAATCCCAGCACTCAGGAGGCAGAAACAGGAGGATTGCTGAGTTTGAGGCTTGCCTGGGCTACATAGTGAGTTGAGGGCCAGCCTGAACTACAAAGCGAGACCCTGTCTCAAAAAAAAAAAAAAGAAAAAATTTTTTTCTTTTTGTGGTACCAGGGATCTAACTCAGGTCCTTGTATATCCAAGGTTGGCACGGTACCACATGAGCTAAATCCCCAGCCCAGAGTTTTTTCTTTTTTATGACACAAGTTCTCTCACTGTTGCCCAGCCTGGCCTTGAACTCCTGAGTTCAAGTGATCTTCCTGCCTCAGTCTCCCGAGTGGCTGGGACCACAGGTGTAGGTCACCACACCCACTGTCACAGAACCTCCTCCAAGATCTACCAGATGCTCTTCTTGAGCCTCTAGCAGCAGAAGGGTGAGTCTCTGGCAGGGTGCTCCTGTGGCCAGGAGGAAGGAGGGAAGAGAAGCCCTGGGACAGTGGGGATGTGGGGCTCTCCGCAGTCCAGGGTGCCAGTGGGTGGATTCTGGGTGATGTGTGGCACGTTAGGACCACAGCTACTGGTGCTACGGAGCAACCCGTGCAATCTGGGGGTGCCTGTCATGGGCGTGTGTGAGTGATTGCGCTCAGAGAAAGAAAGGGCCCTTGCAGGTTCCCAAAGTCCCTGCTCAGGTCACAGGGGCAACACAGGAAGGGAGGTCACAGCGTGAGGACCTCTTGGTCAAACTGAGGACACAGCTCAGGACTAGAAACCAGTCCTGACTCTGGGACCATTGTGCCGACTCAGGGATCCACACCTAGCACTGAGGCTCATGGGAGGGAGCAGCCCAGGTGACTGCACGGTGAGCACCACCCAGGGGCAGGATGCGGCCATTTTTTGCCCTCTCCACAGGGTTGCTGTCCTGGCCACATGGATACAGGAAGAGAGAATGGGCCCTGGGCAGAGGAAAACCCGACTTACGGCCAGGGATGTAGCTCAGTGGTGACATGCCTGTCTGGCAAGTGCAAAGTCCTGAGCTCGATTCCTGGTACCAGAAAAATAAAAGAAGAAAACTCGATTCATGCCCAGGTGTGAGAGTAGAGACAGGGGCCTGTGGGTTTTAGGGGGCCAGCAGGGAAGTCTCGTCACAGAGAAAGCAATAGGACTTGCCCACTCATCCGGTGCTCTGGGTGGTTTCTATGGAGATCTTGGGGTATCTCAACCAACACCCACAGTGTCACTCCCTCAGCTTCCTCCATTTTCTCTCCAGCTCCAGGACCAGTAATCAAAAGAAGCTAAACAAGGAAACAAAAGAAGCTAAACAAGGAAGCTAAACAAGGAAACAAGAAAGCAGAAGTGGGAGCCTTGGACACTGATCCTCCCGCGGCAGGGCTGCAGCCTGAGGTCAGGCTCTGTGCACCTGCGAGTCCCCTCTACGGGCAGAATGTGCTCCGGCCGGGGTCTGCCTTGGGCTCTGCTGCTCCTCTGGCTCCCAGGTGAGGGGCTGTGTCCTGGGAGGGTCCTCAGGAAGGGAGATGGGCCTGAGACTGTGGACGGCCTCACGGAGGCTCTCATCCATGCAAAGCACAGAGCACAGTGGCCACGTCCACCGCGGAGCCAGCGCAAAGTCGGAACTGTACTCTGGCACAGACAGGGGGGCGCTCCCTCCTCTGCACCCAGCTGACCCTGCACCAGCCACAGCGTGCAAGGGCCAGACGGTGCCCATGCAGGAAGAGGCACTGGGGGAGGTTTTGGGAAGAATTACAACAGGAAGAAGGAGAGTAAGAGACAGGAAGTACCAGGGTGGGTGCCGAGTAGCTGCCCCGAGGACACTGAGGAGCTTGCATTTGGTGGCAGAATCTCTGGGTTTGGCAGTCCGGGTTAGAGGAAGGACAGCGAAGGCCTCCATCTCCAGGCCACAAAGGTTGAGCCAGGACTAGAGCTGAGCCACAGAATCCTGCCTGGCGGACCAGGGTCCACAGAGGGAAGGTAGGGACAGAGTGGGGCGAGGGGGAGAGAGGCTGTGGGGCTCACCTGGGTCCCCAAAGCATCCACAGCAGCCTGGTCTGCATTGTCGGTGGGCTTAGCCCTAGTTTATTTCATTTTATTTGTTTTATGGCTCCAGGATCTTTTTAATCTTTTTGGTTGCTTTTTCTTTTCATTTCTTTTTTTTTTTTTTTTTTTTTTTTTTTTTTTTTTTTTTTTTTTTTTTTTTTTTTTTTTTTTTTTTTTGAGACAGGGTCTCACTTTGTAGTTCAGGCAGGTCCTGAATTTGCTGTGTAGCCCAGGCAAGGCTCAAACTCAACAATCCTCCTGCCTCTGCCTCCCAAGTGCTGGGATTACAGGCGTGAGCCACCACACCCGGCACTGTGGTATGTGGTATTGATTGCTAGTGGGCGTGTCACCATGCCCAGCATTGTATGTGGTTACTGGGGATCAAACTCAGGATTTTGCACTTGTGAGGCAGGCACCAGAACCACTGAGCTAAATCTCTGGCCCCATGGTTGCTTTTTCTTATAAATTAGATATCTTTTCTATTTGGTGGCTCCATTTATCTATAGAAAAGTATTGCTTTGTGTATTAATTTGGAAGCTGCTCTCTCTCCCATTCCCACAGTCTCTGAGTAGTTTTGTTTTTGTTCTGCTGTGCTGGGAATTGAACTCAGGGCCTGGCATGTTAGCACGTGCTCTATCGCTGAGCCACACCTCCACCCTGGGGTTCCTTCCTGAACCTGTTCTCCCTCCCTGCTACAGGCAGAAGGCTTTGCAGAGGTCCTTCTCCCTGCCCTGCCCTGCCCTGCCCTGCCTTTGCCTCAGGGAAGGAGGCCAGTATCTTCCAGGCAGAATGAGGAAACTGCCCACCTGGGTCATTGACTGACTGATTGATTGGACCTGACTCAGGGCCTCTCCATCTGTGTCTCCCAGGCTGTGACAACCTCCCAGCTGAGGCATATCCCGGATGGTGTCAGCAGATGCTTGAAGCAGGTTATTGTTTCTCGATTTCAGGTCCCAGAGAAGCTGGATTGCAGAGAGGCTATATTTTGCCTGTCTCTACTCTGCCATTTTTATTTTATTTTATTATTTTTTATTTTTTTGAGACAAGGTCTTGCTTGTAGTCCAGGCTGGCCCTGAGCTCACTTTGTAGCCCAGGCAAGCCTGGAACTCAGCAATCCTCCTCTGCCTCCCAAGTGCTGGGATTACAGGCGTGAGCCACCACACCCAGCACTGAGGTATGTGGTATTGATTGCTGGTGGGCGTGAGTCTCCACGCCCAGCATTGTATGTGGTTTCCGGGGATCAAACTCAGGACCTTGCGCTTGCGAGGCAGGCGCCGGAACCACTGAGCTAAATCTCCGGCCCTATTTTATTTTATTTTTGAGACAGGGTCACACTTTGTAGTTCAGGCTGGCCCAGAGCTCACTATTGTAGCCCAGGCAAGCCTTGAACTCAGCAGTCCTCCTACCTCTGCCTCCCCAGTGCTGGATTACAAGCCACTATGCTCACTACTCTGCCTTTTTTTTTTTGCTTTTTGAGACAGGGTCTCGCTTTGTAGTTCAGGCTGGCCCTGAGCTCACTATGGTGCCCAGGCAAGCCGCCGCGAACTCAGCAATCCTCCTGTCTCTGCCCTCCTGAGTGCTGGGATTACAGGCGTGAGCCACCACTTCCGGCATTGTGATATGTGGTGTTGATTGTTGGTGGGCATGTCTCTACGCCCAGCATTATATGTGGTTACCGGGGATCGAACTCAGGACCTTGGGCTTGCGAGGCAGGCGCTGGAACCACTGAGCTAACCCTCTGGCCCTACTCTGCCATTTTTAATCCTTCCTCCTAGAAACATTTAAAAAACAAAAGCAGTGAAGTGTCACATGCTTTTTCCTTATTTATGGAGATTGCTTTTTCCTTTTTACTGTCAGGGTGGTGCATTTTATTAAGAGTTTTGGCCAGATTCAGTGCCTTTTGCTGACTTCACAAAGAGAACTAATTATAGGGATTTCTCCAATTCTGTATTTTCTGCAAAGGTTTAAATAAGTTAGAATCATATATTCCTTTGAAGGTTTGAGAGAAATAACCATGGAACTGTCCCCCTTTGCTTCTCCCTTTTCTCTATATATGTGCTACTAAAGTGAGTGGTGTTACGTATTAGGGTGTTTTGTTTGTTTGTTGTGGTACCAGGGATCAAACTCGAGCCCTCGTGCTTGCAAGGTAGGTGTGGTATCACTTGAGCTAAATCCTCAGCCCAGTTAAACATTGTTATTGTTCCACATTTTCATACACACATCTTCTTGGCCTGTGCTTGTCATGTGTATTTACCTAGACGGTCACCGGTTTCATTCAGGTTCACAGACTGACTTACAGGGACCCAAAAACTACACTAGTTATTTTTTCCTCTCCTTGTGTTTGTGGATTCGCTCCCTCTGCACCCGCCCCTCTTCTTTCTCTGGATCTGAGGACCTAAGGGCCTGCAGGAGCAGACCTGAGACACAGGACTTGAGTGGTCCTAAGTTTAAGTGAGCACTAAGAATCTAACAAAGTCCCCAGATGAAAGTGTTCCAGCCTACTTGGCAAGAAGACAGGCCATCCCAGACTCGTGGTCCTGCTTGGTCCCAGGGTCGCCTGGGAGTGGAAGGAGGTGCTGTATCTTCTGCTTGGTGGCAGCATTGGCTCTGTGCTGACTCCCGGTTTGGTGTCTGAGAACTGTCCGGGAAAATGAGGCCAATCCATCCTCCAGAGCTGGGCAGGCTAAATGCAACCGGATCCAGTGACGGTTTTGTCCTGAGTCTTCAGCACTGTGGCTTTCTGATCCTTCATGATCCCCGAGAGGGCTCCGGCCCTTGCCTCAGTGGTCTGCCGGCTCCTGTCCTGCCCCCCGTGCCGTGCTGAGGTGGAGCAGAGGGCCAGGTGGGGGTTCTCCACAGACTGAGGTGCACAGGTGGGGAGCCCTCCAGGGAAAGCAGGGGCTCAGGGTGTCTGTGGTCCTCTCGAGTTTGAAGCAGGAGGCCTGGTTGGTGAGAGGGACAAGGGAGTGGGCTGGGGGAAGGGGCCGTGCATCTCACTCCTAGGCAGAGAGCAGACAGGGAAGGTGCTGAGGGGTGACCTGGCCGGTGGGGGGCTGATGAGAGGTGGAAGAGTGGGGGGGCCTTTTGGAGAACTTGATTCCCAGGGACCCTGACCCCACCCACTTCTGAGGTCCAGACCTGGGGCTTGTGTTTTTCAGGCTGTTTTCTCCTGAGCGGCCCCAGCACCGTGACAGGCACCGTGGGGGGATCCCTGAGCGTGCAGTGCCGGTACGAGGAGGGAGAGAAGGAGTATGACAAGTACTGGTGCAGAGGATCACTTGCGGTACTATGTGACAAGACTGTGCAGACCAGAGGCTCAGAGAGAGAAGTGAGGAGCGGCCAAGTGACCATCAGGGACCGTCCTGCCAGCCTCAGCTTCACGGTGACCTTGGAGAGCCTCTCCCTGGAGGATGCAGGCTCCTACTGGTGTGGGGTTGAAGCACCATGGAAAATAAATCCCACATTCAAGGTTACAGTGTCTGTGGTGCTCCCAGGTGAGTCCTCCTGTCCCGGCCCCAGCACTGCCCTGAAAGGCTTGGGTGGGAGTAACTGGGGCAAAAATCAGATCAGAGCAGAGGAAACTGTGAGTCTGTAGGGCCAGTGGATAGGGAGGGACAGGAACAGGGCCAGAGGAGAGAGACAGGCACAGGGTGACAGGGGGTCTCTTGGAGTTGTTGGGAGTTTGGCACAGTCTTGAGGGAAGGTGCTGTCGAGTGACTGGAGGCCGAGGGCAGTGTGCGAGGGGAGTTGAGACCCGGGAAACCAAGACTGCTTAGAGGGAGGTGGGGCTGAGCCGAGGGGCAGGTGAGGGCCAGACGGTGACAGGGCTATAGGCAGAGGGAGCTTGGACGGATTAGCTTTGCAGGTAGACAGTCATGGCCGTGGAAGGAGATCAGACCAGGCAAAGGGAGCTGACTCAGGGGCTCTTGGGAGGGCTCTGTGCCACCAGAGGGATAGAATGGGCACTTCCTGTTTCTTCTTGGCAAATGCTCTCTTGGCTGGAGAGAGTCCCAGGGAGACTTTGGCCCCAGGGTCCCCATCCTGTCCTTCTTCCGAGTATTTGGCATGAAATCAAGTCAAAATGCCTTGGCCAGTTGCAGGAGAACTGGAGAAGGGTCTGATTTGTGGTTTTTATCCCAGCATCAGCATCAGAGACACCTACAAGAATCACCTCGGTAAACAAAGCCAAAGTCCCAGGCACCTCTTTCACCAGCCATGGGGGTAAAAGCTCCACTAACATCTCCAGCAGCTGGAGGAACCAGCAAGATGTCGGGGACTCAAGGCAAGGCCAGCAGTCTATGACCCGGAAGGGAATCTTCTCCTCAGGAAGGGCTCAGGGCTCTGGTTATTGGGGTTACAAGTTACAACCCTACTGATTGGGGTCTTCTGCACCCCTTGCCCAAGGCCTAGGTTGGAAGCTGCCATCTGTGTACCCCAACTGGGGTCACAGAGGCCATGCCCAGCCTACTGCTGGCTGAAAGAGAGGGTACAGGCAAAAGGGGCAGTTGGGGGGTAGAGGGAGTGAATGGAAAGGAATAATTAATGGGCCGGGATATCCTGCCATGAATAGTCCTTCAATCCCCATGATGACCCTGAACTGTTACTAAACTGAAGCTCAGAGGTTAAGCAACTGTCTGGTCACATAGCTACAGGAAATAAGGCTAGACTTTGGATGCTATGACCCTAAACTCTTGGATTCCTCCCTTTAAGTAGTGATTCTCAATTTTTATTGGGGTCACCAACCCCATAGAGAAGCTGACAACATGTAGAGACTCTCCCTAGGAAAATGCACACAGCCATAAATGATTTCTAGGGTTCCAGTTCCCCCTCTGACCTGCTGGGCATTGTAGTCTAATCACGGCATTGATGGCTGGGGGAGGGGGGTCAGGCAGGCCCCATACGTTAAAGTCTGGCCACCATAGGACCCCCTTATGCAGATGCCACTGCACTTTGGAGAAGCCCGGGGCCATGACATTTCTGACTAACCAGCTACAAATTTGGGGTTTCCCATGATTCCCTTGGGTTCAGTAACTCATCCCATTCAAAACTCTACAAAGCACCACCTTTAGTATTATCATAAAGGATGAAGATCAGGACCAATCTAGTGAAGACACAGGAAGCCTGAGGCCTGGGCAGGTCCTGGAGTTCCCACACCCAATCAGGTAAGACCAACGGAGGGCACCACCACCTATCTACCATCTTCTGCTTCCTGGTTCATAGTGGGGGTTCACAACACAGGCAGCACTGGTTGAATCACTGGTCATACATCTGCCGGGGCTGGGCTGGTCAATCTATGGCATGTCCCTGACCGGGTGGTGTTTCCCAGGAGCAGCCTCAACATCATCTCAGTAGTCAGGCTGCTCCAGGAACAAGAAAGGTGCTTGGATTACTCAGGCCCCTCCCGGACCCAAGAAAGGGGCCAGTCGGATTCTTACTTCTCCACACCCCAAAGCCCTTCCATGTGCTTTCTGCCAACCAGGATCCCGATGCTGACATTAGAGAATGCAAAATTCAGACTTGAAATGTGCAGAACTTCTTGCAGAAGTTTACAGTGCACATACACAGTGTGTGTGTGTGTGTGTGTGTGTGTGTGTGTGTGTGTGTCTGTGTCTGTGTCTGTGTCTGTGTCTGTGTCTGTGTCTGTGTCTGCGTCTGGCTGAGAGCCCTCAGTGGGAGCAATCTTGCTGTGCTGCAGAACACGAGCTAGCTGTGGAGGACTGGCGCTGGTCAGTAATGCACAGATAGAGAGAGATCTCTAGGCCGAATTGTTAAGTCAAACCACAGTAGTGTAAAAAAGGAAGGAAAATAATATTCATTCATATGTGTCCACTACAACTTTCTTTCTGTGATGCTGGGGTGGAACCCAGGGACTCATAGCCGCTAGGCGAGCGCTATACCACAGAGCTGCACCCAGCCCTGCACACTTTCTGTTGTCTCTGGATAAAGAGCCTTGGTTTAGTACACTGTGTGTGTAGGGGAGGAGTCGGAGGATGCATAGACAGAAATGTAGATGAGAGACACAGTGTTGGCCTTTTTAAAAAATTTGACATGCTGGGCTGCGGATTTAGCTCAAGTGGTACCGCACCTACCTTGGAAGCACAAGGACCTGAGTTCAATTCCTGGTACCACCAAAAAAACCCTACAAATTAAAAATTGACTTATGTACATATTGGAAAAATCAGGGAAGGTCTGGGTATGGGGGCATTCCTATAATCCCAGCACTCAGGAGGCTGAGGCAAGAGGATCGAGTTCTAGGCCAGCCTGGGCTACATAGTGAGTTCAAGGCCAGCGTGGACTATGTAGCCAGTCGAAAAAGCAAAATCAAGGGCTGGAGTTTTAGCTCAGTGGTTCTGGCACTTGCCTGGCAAGCACAAGGTCCCTGGTTCGATCCCTGGTAACAACATACAACAATACTGGGCGTGGTGACTCATGCCCACCAGCAATCAGTACCACATACCACAGTGCTGGGTGTGGTGGCTCATGCCTGTCATCCCAGCACTGGGGAGGCAGAGGCAGGAGGATTGCTGAGTTCCAGGTTTGCCTGGGCTACATAGTGAGCCTAGGATCATCCTGAACTACAAAGCAAGACCTTGTTTCAAAAAAAACCAAAACCAAACAAACAAACAAAACAAAACAAAAAAGATAAAAACAAACAAGAAAAGACAGGGAAGTGCTGTTCAATGACAAAGCACTTGCCTACCATACACCAGGCTGCCGGCATAATCCCCAGCACAGGCACAATTAATTAGTTAGTTAATTAATTAATTAATTAAAAGTCCTGGAAGACAGATGCCCCCCACCTCGCCGCCTCCCGTCAGGCTCCCTGTGCTGCTCTCCTTGCTGGCCGTCCTGCTGCTTCTCCTGGTGGCCCTCTCCCTGCTGGCCTGGAGGATCCGGCACAAGCGGCTCAAAGGTGAGTGAGCTCCTGCCCGGGTGGTCTGTCCCTGACCGTGGCTCCCACTGTCAGCTCTGCCCATGGTCCTCAGACTGGGCCCTGAGAGCACCCAGGACCAGACATGGTAGCCAGCGCTGGGGTGGGCTCCAGAGCGGGTGCTCCTGGGGGCTCCTGGATGAAGACTTTCCTGCTGGGGCTGGACTGTCTCCCCGTGGGGCAGGGCCCTCTTCTGTTTAAACCTTGTGCATAGCTTTCCAGATCCTCCGAAAGCAGATCCTATCATTTCTGGGCTCTGGAAGGTTCCTTCCATTTTTATTTTTATCTCTCCTTTTTTTTTTTTTTCTTTTTTGAGACAGGGTCTCACTTTGTAGTTCAGGCTGGCGCTGAGCTCACTATGTAGCCCAGACAAGCCTGGAACTCAGCAATCCTCCTGCCTCTGCCTCCCCAGTGCTGGGATTACAGGCGTGAGCCACTATGCCTGGATCTGGTTTTCTTTTTTGAGACAAGGTCTTAATTGAAAATGTAAATAAGGATCAAAATATATAAGAGATACTGGGAAATGGGAAGAAAATGTTCAAATGAGAAGAGAAACAAAAGAGAAAGGAAAAAAGGTCAAGGCAAAAAAGAGACAAGGTCTTGGCAAATTGCCTAGATTGGTCTCACATGCATGATCCTCCTGCCTCAGCCTCCTGAGTTCTGAGATTATAGGCATGGACCACCCAAGTAAAGAAGGTCCCTTCCTGTGACTGCTCTTCCCTAGCAGAAGCTGCAGCCCCAGCCCCTCCTGGGTTTGCTCTGGCACTTCCAGTGCTTCCCTAGTCCTCTTCTTAGTTTGTTCCTTCTGAACTCCAAGCGCTGACCTCAGCCTTCTCTCCTCTGAGACCTTTCTTCATGGTCCCCAGGGGTGTCCGGGGCCCTCGTGTGTGTTCCTTCCTCACCTCCGAGGTCACAGCCCTTTGGGGATAGATGGTCACTGCCAGCTTCCGACGCCTCTACAGCAGCCTGCACCTTCCTGAAGGTCTGGCGCACAGTCCTAGGTGGCCCACGATCAATGTCTGCTGGGTTAATGCTCTGTTTTATTTTATTTTATTTTATTATTTTATTTTAATTTTTTGAGACAGGGTCTTGCTTTGTAGCTCAGGCTGGCCCTGAGCTCACTATGTAAGCCAGGCAAGCCTCGAACTCAGCAATTCTCCTGCCTCTGCCTCCCGAGTGCTGGGATTACAGGCATGAGCCACCACGCCCAGCACTGTGGTATGTGGTATTGATTGTTGGTGGGCGTGAGTCACCATGCCAGCATTGTATGTGGTTACTGGGATCAAACTCAGGACCTTGTGCTTATGAGGCAGGCGCCGGAACCACTAAGCTAGATCTCCAGCCCCAATTTTATTTTATTTTTTGTGGTACTGGAGAATGAACTCAGGGTCTCCACCTTGAGCTGTATCTCCAGCCCTTTTTAATAGGATTTCGCTAAATTGCTAAGTGTGTGACACGTGGCTCAGTGTGCTCTTTAATACCTCCAGCCACAACAGGCACCCCAGCAAGCTCCAGACATCTTGTAAACCTGTTTTCCTCTGAGCTCAGACTGACGGAGGACATGTGTAAGGTCCCTGGTACTTGTCTGGCCCTCAGTAAATAGGTGCTAACTAAACACCAGAGAGGTCAAGTAAGTATAAGAGCTTGGTGTGATGGTGCACAGCCCTAATCCCAACACTCAGGAAGGCTGAGGCAGGAGGGCTCCAAGTGTGAATCCCACCTGGGCAATTTAGCAAGGCCCTGTCTCAAAATAAGAAATAATTTATAAAGAAACTCAGTGGTAGAGCACTGCTGGGTTCAGTCCCTTAGTCTGTCCATCTGTCTGCCTGCCTCCCTGCCTGCCTGTCTCTGTCTCTCTCTGTGTCTCTCCCTCTCTCACACACACACACACGTGTGTGCACACGCGTGCACACAGGGACAGAGGGGCAAAGAGATCTGAGCTCCCTCCCTGTGCTAGGACTTCGTGATCCCATGAGAAGAGGACTCTAAGGACAGTCTTCATCCACTGTTGCCCAAGCCCTGGGCTGCACTGAGGTCGGGGCCACAGAGACGGGTTACACGTCCTGTCTCCAGCAGCAGGAGCTGGTATGCACTGCTGGGAACAGAGCTTCACACTCACTTCCAGCGCCCAGGGAGGTCAGGGCAGCACTTCTGCGCCTGATGAGGAAAGAGAACCACTTCTGCTTTCCCATCTGCTTTTTCCTGTTGCTTCCTGGAGCCTCAGGCAGCCGCTGCTCTCCACTGGAGTTTCCCAGCCTAGCTGCCTCAGTTCTGCGATCTCAGTGGACTCCTCCGTGCCTTTTCACCCAAAAGCCTCTGGCTCCACAAATAGCCTCTTTCCAAAAGGGGTATGTGATTGCTGGAGGGAACTTGAAAAGTTAAAAGTTAAAAAAAAAAAAAAAAAACACCCACAAAGAAGGAAATAGATTCTCTTTAGCTTAGTGAATTATAACCCAAAATCTCACAACCAGAAAGAAAAAAAAGCACATTCCTTCCAAAGTTTCCCAGCCCTAGGCATGAGTATCTGATTTCTTTCCCTCTTTCTTTCTTCCTTTTTCTTTCTTTCTTTCTTTCTTTCTTTCTTTCTTTCTTTCTTTCTTTCTTTCTTTCTTTCTTTCTTTCTTTCTTTCCTTCCTTTCTTTCTTTCTTTCTTTCTTTCTTTCTTTCTTTCTTTCTTTCTTTCTTTCTTTCTTTCTTTCTTTCTTTCTTTCTTTCTTTTCTCTCTCTGCCTTCCTTCCTTCCTACTTACCTTCCTTCGTCCTTCCTTCCTCTCTCTCTCTCTCTTTCTTTCTTTTTCTTTCTTTTTGTTTTGGCAGTACCAGGGAGTAAATTTGGGCCCTTGTGTTTGCAAGGTAGGTGTAGTGCTACTGAGTTAAATCCCCAGCTCTACATATATTATTGCTTAAAGAACTTGCTTTGTTCCCTGAATTCTCCTTTAGACCAGTAAATTATTTATTTATTTGTTTGTTTGTTTGTTTGTTTAGAGAAAAGGTCTCACTATGTAGCCCAGGCTGGCCTTGAACTCATGGCGATCCTCCTGCCTCTGCCTCCTGAGTTCTGGGATTATAGGCATGAGTGACCATGCCCAGCTAGACCAGTAACTTTACCCTTCATATATTGCACCATTTTCCCCATTCTTAATGAAATCATGGGCCCAGAGTCTGTAGGCTTGAGTGGATTGTACCTTGTGGAGCAGACCCTCCATAACAGAGAAAGGTTTTCTGCTCCAACGCCCTGAACTGCGAGCTTTACTTTTCCAGCTCCTGTCATCCGACCGTGGGTCTGAGCTGTTTCCTCACCTTGATCCTCACTCCTCCACCCTGAGCCTGACAATCCACAGCTCTTCCTTTCAGCTTTCCCTTGCCATTCATTCATTCACACAACAAAGCTTTGCTGAGCACCTGCTGTGTGCCAGGCCTGTCCTGAGCCTTGGGGACACCGTGGTGACAGGGTAGACTGAGTCTTCCCCTTCAGTGAACCTCCTGTGCAGCCAGCTCCCCAGAGTGTCTCACTGCCACCTTCTTCCCTGCGCTGAACCAGCTGTCCGCGCTGGCCCTTCCCCATGTCCCATGAGTACCTGGCCGGGTGACGGGGAGAGCCCGCGCATGTGCGTGTGGGAACCCAGCTTGTTCCCGTCCCAGAGCACCGCGGCTGTTCTGCCCCATCAGTAGGAGGCTCAGCAAGCACACTGGCTGTTTGTGGACTTTGGTCTTCCAACCTCAGGCTTCCCATTGGACTCCTGCCTGGAGGGGAACACCTCTCCGTCGCATGCAGGGCAGCGGGTTCCCTGGCTGTGGGACCAGACCGTGGGCAGTGTGAGGGACAGAAGAGGGGAAAGTGTGAGGAGGACTTGGTGCCACTGTGTCTGTGTGTGAGTGGGCCGCCGCTCACCAGCTGCAGGACCCACACTGAAAGGGCCAGGTGCGCAGTGTGTAGGAAGGCAGGACACTGAGCTGAAGGTCGAGGGAGCCTCCCCCACCTTCCTCAGTGGCAGCAGGTGGGTGGCTGTCGGTGAGGGACAGACAGATGTCAGGCTCAGGAGCTGGAGCAGCTGGCTCCCTGCCAGGCCAGGGCCTCCTTCTCTGCTTCCTACCTGTTCCCACCTGGCACATAGGGAACCCACCCCTACCCTGATTCTGGTGTTCTACCTCCCTCTTCTCCATTTGTCTCTAGGTGGTAAGCCCTCAGGGCCCAGCCAGGACCCCAGGCAGGTAAGGGAGGCTGTGGCAGGAGGTGGGTCTCCCCAGGAGGACTGGCCAAAGAGTGCTCTTGTCTAGAGAGGCACTGCAGGAGGGCTGGAGCTAGACACACAGCCCAGGGGGTGGTGTCTACAGAGACAGGGGCGGGGGGGGGGCGGTGCCCCTTGGACACCTCCCACCACCACAGGCCGGTGAGCAGGGTGAGCCTTGCTACGAAAACCTGCCGCTGCACACGTGGTCCGTGTGGGAAGAGCCAGCGCCGCCGAGGCAGGTGGAGGTGGAGTACAGCACACTGGTGAGTGCGGGCGCTGGGCTCCCTGGAGCAGGGACCCTGCCTGTGTGAGACGCCACCTGGGAGTGGGAATGGGAGTGGTCAGAGGGGAGGGAGGGGCTGGGCCGGGACAGCCACCCAGAAGAGGGGCAAGTGTGAGAAGGACTTGGTGCCATTGTGGCTGGAAAGGCTTTGGGCTGGCCACCCTTATGGCCCAACAGTCAATAGAGCATAGCAGTTATGAGGTACCTACTATGTGCCAAACGCCCGGGGTTCAAGCTAGCGATCTGTCCCTGGACCGGCCCCATCATCTCGCTGGCATCAACTTTACCTTTCAGTACTGTGTCCATCACCTGGTGTAGGATCACAGAACGGGCTGCCCCAGTGTGAGCCACCCTTTAGTGGGTAGGGGTGGAGCAGAGGCTGGGAGAGATGTGCGCGTCAGACAGGGGCTGCCTGAGGGACCTCCCAGCTGTGAACCGTGGAACCAGTTTGGATACCCCAACTGAGGCCACATAGGGTTGCTGGACTGCTCCAGAGCACTGCCCAGCTCTCTGGGATGTGCCCGCCTGGCACCATTTACAAAGGCTGCTGTTCCTGCCCCACGCGGAGGACCCTGTCCCACATCATTTCTGTGTCCTGAAAACTGTGTGTCTCCTGGACCTGCCAGCTGTTTGCACAGGGGGAGGTGTGGCTTCCCCTCGGGGCCGCCTGAACAGCTGGCAGTGTCTGTTCACCCTGGATGGCTCCTGGCCAGGTATCCGAACCCCTGGTCCTTCCTCGTGTGACACGTCTGTAGGTCTACATGGCCATATGGGCCTGGAAGCAAACGTGCTTGCTTGTTTAACTCAGATTGATGATCACAGAGTAGATCAGGGCAAGCAAGGCCTTACTGCCCACCCAGCCCCTCCCACCCAGTCAGGGCCTGTGTTCCCCGCAAAGGGAGCTACTGTGGCGCCCTCTGCTGATCAAACTCTGCCTGGAGGACCAGGACCCTGCAAAGCTGCTTCTGAGTCCTTTGAAAGGGACGCTGCGGTGTCACAGCCTTGATAGTCCTTTCCCCCAGAGACCAGAGGTGTCCCTGGGGAGCCCCAAACCTCTCAGGGTCAGTCTCCCCCTTGTAGAACGGTCCTGGCTAGATCAGCCTAGAGGAGGCTCCCGGGGACCCTGAGGTGTGTGGTTGACCACAAGAGTAGGAGGCAGAGGCCAGGACAGTGGGGAGGCTGCAGCCCCCACAATGAAGGCCTCTTTGCGGACTGCCTCCCCCTGAGCCTGGGTTCTCACTGTAGGCAATCGCCGGGGAAGATCTTCACTACAGCTCAGTGGTGTTCGATTCGCCGAAGCAGCACTCTAACAGCAATGGGGTTCCCTCCCAGAGGCCCCAGGAGAAGAAGGAACCAGTGTACTCTGTGGTCAGGAAGCCTGGAAACCGCCAGCTGGACTCCTCCCCCTTAGCCTGCTCCCTCCATGGGGACGCCCAGGGTCCCTTCCACGTTCTTGGCCCAGCTGGCTCTACCAAGGCAAACAGGAGCTAGGGACCTGTGGACCCAGTGGGCAGCCTGGCCTCTGTCTCTTTCTCTCTGCTGTGCTGCCTCCTGCCTGTGTGTGTGGAGGATGCCACTCCTCTGCTCCAGTGACTCCAGGATGCCATGGTCACATCGGATGGCACTGACAGAGAGCTTTGTAAATCACAGCCCATAGAAGAGTCCAGATCACTAGGCAAGGAGGGCTGAGAGATGGCAGAGACAAGGGTTTGTTCCTGCGCACAGGGTCCAGGCACCATTAAATAGCATTTCCTCCCATCTCACAGAGAGGGACACTGAGATCAAAGAAGAGGTTGGTCCCTGGCTCTGGAGCTGCCAACAAGTTTCTGCAGACTCTTAGGATTATGTTTAATGTATAAGATATGAATAAAGTTTAAACTGTCTTCTTAAGGGAGAAGAAAAAAGTGATTGCAATTATGCCTGGTGTGTCTGTGGCCCCTGTTAAAGGCAGCTCCAGGCTTTGATGCCAGAGGAGCATAGAGGAGCTTTCTGTCTGCTTGAGACAGGGTCTCACTATAGTCCAGGCTGGCCTTGAACTCACTATGTAGTCCAGCCTGGCCTGGAGGCGATCCTCTTGCCTCAGTCTCCCAAATGCTGGGATTGCAGGTGTGTGCCACCACATCGCCCCACTCAGAGTGAGTGTAGAGGCATGCGGGCTCAGACAGCCCTCAAATTGATGACACTGGATGGGGGAGGGTCAGTTGCTCTTCCCTCAGTGAGGGAATTTGTCAGTTTCTTTTCTGGACAGTTTTTGTTTTTGTTTTTTGCAGTACCGGGGATCAAACTTGAGTCCTTGTGCATCCAAGGTTGGCACGGTACCACTTGAGCTAAATCCCCAGCTGGTTTTTCATTTTAAATACACAATGAGCCACACTGCCTGGAGTGGTGTGGGGG
>PVIC010002219.1:0-80134 GCA_004025085.1 Thryonomys swinderianus
GTCTAAAAAAACAAAAAAAAAAAAAAAAAAAAAAAAGAATATGGAGGGTTTCAAGGTGCATCCTTTTAGCCACAAACGTTGCTAGTTTATCATTCTTTATGGTTGAATGGTACTCCGTTTTAATTTTAAAAATGCATTTCTTTATCCAATCACCAGATGAGGGGCTTTGGGGGCTGTTACCAAAATTTAGCTATTACGATCTGTACCGCTATAAACATAGGTGTGCATATATTGTTGTAGTATGATGCTTTAATTTGGGGGGAACATACCCTGAAGAGGAATGCCTGGGTCAAGTGGGACCTCTAATCTCAGTTTGGGGTGGAATCTTTTTAATGGGAGTGTTGCATCTTCAGTTCTCCTCCTGCACGGCTTGTTCTGGGATGAGCAGCTTGTGAGAAAATATTACAGGAATCAAAGAACTGCCCCTGGGCTCTCTGGGAGAGCCGTCCAGTTCAGCCAGAGACTAGGGTACAGGGCAGAGGCTGGTGACAGCCATCCCTGTCAGCCAGTCAGACGTCTCTTGCCTTCAGTGCAACTCAACATAACTTACTGAAGTTCCAGGAACTCTCATCTCTGTGAGGAAACTACTCATAGGACCATTATCAGGAGAAAATGAAATAATTCATGCAAATGCTTTGCCTAGACATTAATCTTGTTTATAGTTGCTATTGCCAATTTATTTCTCATTTGCACGAACATCTGGAACAGACTTTCATTCTTTATCACCTTGTCTCAAATATTGGTATGAATATTAGTGATCTCTAAGTGTATTGCCTGGGCCATGCACTTTGAAATTAGTACAGGATCAGGTAAACCGAGGGAGGCACTAAAGTAAATTTTCAAAACAAGGATTTCATATTTAGATGATTAAAGAGAGAAAATATGATGTATACAACAAATATGAATGAATTAAATTAAAGACAAATACCTTTGGATTGTATTAAAATGTGCACTCTAATAACATATATTTTATGTAACTTTAAATAAAATTCCGTGATAAATTAAAATTGGATTGCTGGACGTGGTGGCTCATGCCTGTAATCCCAGCACTCTGGAGGCAGACAGGAGGATTGCTGAGTTCGAGGCTTGCCTGGGCTACATAGTGAGCTCAGGGCCAGCCTGGACTACAAAGCGAGAACCTGTCTCAAAAAAAAAAAAAATGGATAAAATTCAGCTTACCAAGATATGAAACTCAAAACTTTGTAAAAAGATATAAAACTCGGGCCAGAGGATTAGCTCAGTGGTTCCGGCGCCTGGCTCGCAAGCTCAAGGTCCTGAGTTCGATCCAGGTAACCACATACAGTGCTGGGCGAGGAGACTCACACCCACCAGCAATCAATACCACATACCACAGTGCTGGGAGTGGTGGCTCATGCCTGTAATCCCAGCACTCAGGAGGCAGAGACAGGAGGATTGCTGAGTTCCAGGCTTGCCTGGGCTATATAGGGAGCTCAGGGCCAGCCTGAACTACAAAGAGAGACCCTGTCTCAAAAAAAAAAAAAATCTCTTAAAATTTAAAACCGTAATTCTTTCATAGGACATATCAAAACAGACTATGGGCCATCAGGTCAAATTTTCCCTATCTTTAATCTATGAAGCTATTCATTTATTTCCTATTCTACTTTGCTCTTATATTTATTGCATTACAAGTATAATTTCCTACAAAAATTTTTTTTTTGTCTGAAATGGACATGAAATCATCATGAAATTGACTCTGTAGCATAACCAAAAAGAAATCTGAAAATTTCTTAAGTAAATGAGTGTCAAAATGTGGTGTGGGTATTTCTAGGCTTTTTGATAATCTTTTGGATTGTTTTTGAAGGTCAAGCCTGTTTTCATTTAATGTATGATGTTATTTGACTTTCTCATTTTTAATGTCTCATGTGCATCCAGTGCAGTTCTCCAAAACTTTGTGACTTGTTACAGCTGAACAGATTGAATGTAGAAGCAGATATGGGAATCCAGCTATCTTCTACCAGACCTTGAAGTAAACAGATTTGCTTAAGGTGAAACATTACTAATTTTTATGCGCCTTTTTTGTTTTGAAAAGCATAATTTTTCATCCCAAGTGCTTTTTATATTAAAGTTTAGTGTATTATTCCTACTTTAAGAAAATTCATCGTTTCTGAATCATAAATATTGTTAGATATAATTCATATACCAAAGTTCATTCAGGGTCCTCTAAAATTTTTTAATTTATAGAGATATTCTTAAAACAAGAAGTGTAAGAACTATAATCTATAGCACAACTTTAAGGTAATATCCTTTTATGAAAAGTAATTTGTATATTAAGTATGCTTATTCTTTTGATAGGGAACTTGACGAGCCCTAAAACTACTTTAAAAACCAACGATGTAGTTGGCACTTTTCTATTTCATGGAACAGGTGACAAATTATTAGAATATCTATTCTCCACAGAAATCAATAAAATTTAATAAAGTTATTTTAAACCCATTTTAATTGAATATATATATTTTGGTATGTGGGTGCTGGTACAAAATAAACATTTGCTGAAAAAATAAAACCAACTAATCCTTTTCACCATCAAATTGCTGTTCACCTAACAAAGAAACTCAGATGAATCTAGTGCAAAAAGTTATTTCTTAAAATCTTTCTTCACACTCGGGAGGCAGAGACAGGAGGATTGCTGAGTTCAAAGCTTGCCTAGGCTACATAGTGAGCTCAGAGCCAGCCTGAAATACAAAGCGAGATCCTGTATCAAAAAAAAAAATCTTTCTTCAAAGATTTCTGACAAATTCTGTAGTTAGTTTATGGAGGATGGATAGGACACAATCTAATCTTCAGTTTCCAAGAAATGAGGCTGGGGATTTAACTCAGTGGTACCACCACCTGATTTGCAAGTGCAAGGTTATGAGTTCAATCCCCAGTACTGCAATAAACAAACAAACAAACAAACAAATAAATAAACAAACAAACAAATAAATAAAAAGTTTAGGCAGTAAAAACAGAATTTGGGAAAATAGTGAACAGCGGACAAAAGATAAAACACAGAATTATGTTAATTCAAGAGGAGAAAGTGATGCCAAATGAAATTTTAAAAATGTATACATGGTAAAGTTTGTACATTGTGTATCCTTATTCTAATTTTTTCCATTTTAATTGGATTAAATGATCCCTCAGCAACTGCAAATAATGGCAACTTTCATCTTCCAAAGGAAGAGATGTTTGTTCTGGTATCTGAAGCAGCCTTTAAAATAATGAACAAAATGCACCTATCTTGCAAGCACAAGGACCTGTGTTCAATCCCCAGTACTGCAATATATAAGTAAATAGATAGATATAGATAGATAGACAGACAGACAGACAGACAGACAGACAGACAGACAGACAGACAGACAGACAGATAGATAGATAGATAGATAGATAGATAGATAGATAGATAGATAGATAGATAGGTAGATAAAATAATGACTAAAAAAAAGAAATTGTTCAAAATGAATTGAAGTCTAATGTCCCTGACAGTATAACAACTTGGGAAAATATAAAAGTAAATGAAGCTTTTCAGGATGTAATTTTTATTGATGTGTACACTTGTTATTGAAATATGAAACATAGTCTTAAAAGTATACAACTCAAGGCATGCAGGGAATGGATTTTCAAGAAGTAGTGAGCATAGCTTAGTAAGCACCACTCAGAGCATGAAATGAAACACGTTAGTTCCCTGGGCAGTCCTCCAAGTCCCTAGACCTCCTTCACTCCTAAATGACCACTGGCTTTATGTCCAGTACCATAGATTAGCTCTTCCTTTTTAGAAATATGTGAATGGAATCATTCATTATGGATCTAGGTGACCTCCATATCCTCACAGACAGGCTGTCAGCTCCCAGTCAAGGCACCAGGGCCTGGGTGTGGTAAGGCTGGCCCGCGCCTGGCACACATGCTCCTCTTGCTGTCCCCTGACCGTAATCTAGGGGCATACACAGCACCAGTGACATCCTCACCTGCCTTTGCCGGGCACTCCACGCTGGCCCCTGCTAAAGGGACTTGTCTGTAGCCCCCTTCTCACCCGCCTGCCTAGTTGAGCTGGTCCCCAAGCTGCTCCTGTCCTGGGAGTCTGAGTGGCATGTAGTATACTCTGTGTAGGATCTGTGGAGATAATAAGCTGTGTTTCTCCGAAGCTCTCTTGTGTCCCTTTATGTGGTTGCACTTGACTGTCTCATGAAAAAAATACAATATTCTTTTGTATTTCATGTTTCTGCTCAACATGAGGTTTTCAAAATTCCTCGATCAAAATGCCTCTATGTTGTTAGGTACAGTGGTCTTTATATTTACTTTCATCATTAACAAGTTTTTCAGAATCTGAATAGTCTACATTTTATTTATCCATTCTACTTGGTCGTTGTCATAGTTTGTTTTGTCTTTGGATTTTTAAACAATTTTTATTCAACAGTTCTGTTAAGAACATTCTTGTACAATTTTTGGATGGTGCAGGTTCCAGGCCTTTCTATTGAGTAATGCCTACAGACACAACTTCTGCACTGTCTGTATATTTAACACTTTTACTTTTCCAAGTGCTTTAACAATTTTTACTCCAAAGAGTAGTTTTTTTTTAAAATTCCAGTTGTTCCATTTTCTTCAACACATTGGATCATGAGCTTTTCTATTTTTAGCTGTTCTGATGGTGGTACTGTATATGGCATCTTATCATTATCTGAGGCAGAGCATCTTTGCAGATATTTATTGGCAAATTGGGCATTCTCTTCTGTGAGAAGTTTTTCTGTTTCTGTAATTATTTCATTTTTTAAAAATTTTGTGTTATCCATTCTTCAATCTGTTTTTAAAATATGTAGCCCGTCCTTTTCTCCTTGATTTACTATTCTTCATAGCTGTTCTAGGTATTTTATTTAATATACATATTACAGATGTTTTCTACCACTTTATGGCCTTTATTTTCACTTTTGATTAACGGACGATCTTTCAACACAGTCCAGTTTATTAGTTCTCTCCTTCATACTGCTATGTTTGATGTTTAAGAAATATTTCCTTCCTGAAATTATAAAATAACTTTATGCCATTTTATAGAAACTTTATTGTTTTATCTTTCAAATTTGGATAAACAATATTTTTGAAGTTGATATTTTTTGTGTCTGGTACGAAATAGGGACCAAGAATCAAAATTAATCTCTTTCAGTCTTTCTTTTACTTTCTTCTGATCTTTGCTATTATAACAAAAGTGAGTTTTTAGAATTAGGTTTTTTTTTCTTTTTTTTTTTTAGCCAGGGTCTCGCTTTGTAGTTCAGGCTTGCCCTGAGCTCACTATGTAGCCCAGGCAAGCCGCCGCGAACTCAGCAATCCTCCTGTCTCTGCCTCCCGATTACAGGCAAGCACCACCACACCCAGCATTGTGGTGGATTGTACTGATTGCTGGTGGGCATGAGTTACCACGCCCAGTACTGTTGTATGTGGTTACCTGGGATCGAACTCAGGACCTTGAGCTTGCTAAGCAGGAGCCAGAAGCAGTGAGCTAAATCTGTAGCCCCAGAATTACTTTTATTAACATATATTAACTTTGTTTATTAATAGGGCTTAGCATGATATTCCCTTTCATGCACAAAGTATGAACTGGTCACATGGAGCCATCTTTTCTTCCCTCTTTCCTTTGTAATCATTATACTTTTAGGTTAACATTTTGCCTTCCATATTTAAGAAACAACATTTCTTTTGGTGACTGTCTTATTTTACTTAACATTGTCTTCCGGTCCCTTCCATTTTGTTGGAAATGACAGGATTTAATTTTTCTTTATGGCTGAATAATTCTCCATTATATGCATATACCATATGTTCTTTGGCTAAAGAGAGAATCATTTTTTAATTTGGAAATTTAATTGACTGAGTGTCATTTGTGGAAAAGATTTGCTTCACTCTCAAGTGCTACTTTCATAATAAATCTACTGTGCATATATGAGTAGATTTTCTAGATTCTGTTCTTTTCCAGTGATATATTTATCTGACTTTACACCAGTAGCATTCTTTTTGAATTAATATCCTTTTATTACATTTTAATGCATGCTAAACCCTTTAACTTTTTTTTCATAGAGTATTTTGGCTAATATCATTGCTGTTCTGTATTTCAACATAAATTTTAAAATTATTTTGTCCACTTTTAGAGAAACAAAAAGCATCTGAGATCTTTATTGGGATTGGGTTGAATCTATAGACTAGCTGGGGAGAAGTAGTACATTTATTTGTTTGTTTGTTTGTTTATTTACAGTGCTAGATTTGAACCCAAAGCCTCCAGCGTGCCAAGCAAGCTCTGTACTATTGAGATGCAGCAAAAGCCAAGCTGATGCTTTAAAAGAAATCACTCTTAAAATTCACTTATTCCATGGGTTTAGGTTTCTCTGATTCCTTGTGATACTATTTTGTGATTTTTTTTTTCCTACTGAGATTTTCCATACTAGGTTAAATTTATTCCTATTTTTAAAAAATTTATGATGATGAGATATAAATTTTAGTAGCTCCAAGAAAACTACTGAACTTGACTTCAAATCATATTCTTTAGAATGTTTACTTAGGAATCATTTATTTAAAATATTATTGGATTTAGTGTGCTATATCCAACAATTTTGCAGTATTCATTTTTGGATAAAATTTATGATTTTTATATGTAAATGATACTAGTGTTATTTATTCCTTTTAAATAGCTATAAGCTATCACTTCATATAATATTCTTACAGTAGGATGTTATAAAAATATTGACTATAAAGGAAATGGGACTATCCTTGTTCTATTCCAAGTGTCAGGGGGAAAGTTTTCATTATTTTACATTTGAGACTAATATTTGATGTAGGGTTTCTGTAGAATTTTAAAACTCAGTTACCCAATTTCTCTCCTCTTACAGGTAGGCTGAGTTTCTTTTTCAGAAAAACCATGAATTGATATAAAACGTGATCCTGTTGTCAAGATTATCATATGAGTTTTCTCCTTTATACTAAGTACATAAATTGATTTTTTGTATTTTAAATGAATCTTACATTGGTAGAATAAAAATTCTGAGTTACATTTTAAAATATAGCAAGACTTCTGTTGATAATATTTTCAGTAGGGTTTTACAACTATTTTCACGAGAGATGAAAGCCTGTATTTCCTCTCTTGTAAATGTCCTTTCAGGTCTTTGTATCAAGGTTATGTTGGCCTCATAAAATGAATTGGAAAGTGTTCTTTCTTTTTCTATTTTCTATCTTTTTGTAAAATTTGGATAAATTCACTGGTGATGCCATCTGGGCCTTGAATTTTCTTTGTAGGATGGTATTAAATTACAGATTCAGTTTCCTTAATAGATACAGAATTATACAAATTCCCCCTTTTTGTGACAATTTCACAATCATGTTTTTTGAAAAACTTTTTTATTTGTTAATTTTAAAAATTCATTGGCAAATAATATCCTTTCTTTGTAATGTGAATAGGATCTAATAATCTCTCCCTTTTTATCCTTGGCATTGATAATTTGTGTTTTCCTCTTCTTTTTCAACTTTACTAGTGCCTTATAAATTTTATTAATTCCATACTCTTTTAATATTGTTTTCCACCAAATATTTGCTTTCTAGTTTATTAATTTCTGCCTTTTTATTCCATTTTCCCTTTTTGTTCTTTTTTTCTAATTTACTGACTTCAATTGATTTGATTTACTAGTACCTGGTAATAAGTAAAGGTAGAACTTCCTTCTAATACCCACAATTTCAGTTTTGTGTCATAAGTTTAATGTCATGTTGTCAATATCATTCATTTCCAAACATTGTATTACTTAGCTTTTGCTTGGATATATTTTAATTCATTATTTATAGCTTCATTGTTCATCTCCAAACAACTGGAAATTTTCTTTTTCTATCATTATTATTGGTGGTGGTGGCCATAGAGATTAAATTTAGGGCCTTTGAACTGAATAGAGCTTTTGGAAATTTTTTTGTCTTCAAACAAGTTGTCCTTTAGTCACTAAGTAGCCAGGCTGGGTTTGAACAAGAAATTCTTCTGTTTGAGTTCTTCAGAACGCTAGGATTACAGCAGTGTGACATCCTGCCTAGCATTAGAAATATTTTGTTACTGGCAATTCACTTGATTTGTGTGCATTCCCTGATATGTATAGATGATTTCAGTACTTTGAAAAACTGTGAGTACTTCTGTGACACTGCATTTGGTTGATATGGTTAAATGTTCCATGTGCACTTGAGAAAATTAATTACAATGTGAACAATGTTTCCAGTGTTCTCTAAGCTGCAGTTTATTCATATTTGTTAATTCTATTCCACAATTTTTTATATTTTTGCTGTTTTTTTGCCTTCTTTCTTTTTCCCAATCAGTTATAGAGATGTTTAGATTATGAATTTATTCATCTTTGTGGTTCTTCATATTTCCCTTTATGGAGTTTTACAGTCAAATGATATGTTTCTGAGTTTAGAATTGTTATATTTTCCTGGTGATTTGATGTTTTCATTCTTATCAATTATCTCTGCCTGCAGTTATTCTTCTTAACTTAAAGTGTTTTTTCTTTTGTTTTTGCTGATACTGCTACTTCAGGTTTCTTCTGAATGCTGTTCACAGAATTTCATTTTTCATATTTGTCTCTAATAGTGACATGAAAATGAGTTCATATTTCCATTCTGAAAAGTGAATGCTTAGTTAATTTCCATTTAATATAACAACATACATTCAAGTTTAATTTTTCTGCCTTCTTTTTACTTGTTTTTATTTGTCCACTTCTTTGTTGTGTCCTTTAATCCCTTCTTTTTTTATTTGAATTCTTTCTTGGTACAATTTATATACATCTCACAATCACATATAACATTGGGAAATTTGTACCAGTATAGGACACAAGTTAATTCTCATTTTTACCCATATCCCTACCCACCCACACCTCCCCACCCCCTTTATACATGCTCTTATTTTCTTTCTGAATCATGTTTATTCCTTCTCCTCATTACATTCCCACACCAAATTTCCTATGGAAATTTCCCATTCTATAAAAACTGTCATACTTTCTAGAGCTCATTTGTATCTACAGGTGTTCATATCAAACAGAAGATCCGGTATTTGCCTATCTGTGATCTATTTATTTCACATATTAGTATATCTTCCAGGTGTGTCCATTTGCACATAAATGAATCGATCTTGTCATTCTTTATGGCAGAATAATACTCCATTTTATAAAAAAAAACTGCATCTTCTTTATCCAGTCTCCAGTTGATGGGCATTTGGGTTATTTCCAAGATTGAGCTATCACGAACTAAGCTGCTATGAACAAAGGTGTACATCTGTCTTTCCAATATGATTTTTTAAAATTCTTTTGGGTATATTCCCAGCAAGGGGATAGCAGGGTCAAATGGGACCCTTAGTCCTAGTTTTCTGAGAAATCTCCACACAGATCACCACAATGGTTGCACAAGTCTGCAATCCCACCAACAGTGGAGAAGGGTTCCTTTCTCCCCACAGCCTCACCAGCATTTATTGTTGGTTGATTTTGTGATTGTGGCCATTCTTTGTGGAGTGAGATGAAATCTCAGTGTTGTTTTCATTTTCATCTCTCGAATGACCAGTGATGTGGAACATTTCTTCATATGCTTCTTGGCTGCTTTGATTTCTGCCTCTGAAAAGTGTCTGTTCATCTCAGATGCTCATTTTTGAATTGGGTCTTTAAACTTGTGGAGGCTGATCTGTTTAAGTTCTTTATATATTGTAGATAATAGCCCTTGTCTGATAAACAGCTAGTAAAGATTTTTTTCCCATGTTGTTGGTTGTCTTTTAGCAGAGCCAGTGACTTCATTTGCTGTGCAGAAGTTTTTCAGTAGGATGAGATCCCATTTGTTGATTCTTTCTGCTAGTTCTTGTGCTATAGAGGTTTTATTCATAAAGTCTCTGCCTAAGCCAATGTCTCTAAGAGTTTTACTTAACTTGTTTTCCAGCAGGCTTATTGTTTCTGTTTGAATGTTTAAGTCTCATATCCATTGTGAGTTTAGTTTTGTGTATGGTGAAAGAGATAGGTCTAGCTTTAGCTTTTTGCAGGTTAAATCCCAGTTTTTCCAGCAGCATTTGTAAAAGAGGCTGTCTTTCCTCCATTGGGAATGTTTGTCTCCTTTGTCAAAGATAAGGTGGCTTAGTGTATCCGGGGTTGTTTCTGGATTTTCTAATCTATTCCACTGGTCCTCGGGTCTGTTACTTTGCCAGTACCATGCAGTTTTTATCACAGCTGCTTTATAGTAGAATTTTAAATTGGGGATTGTAATACCCCCTGCCATGTCATGGTTTCTTAGAATTGCTTTTGCTATTCTAGGTTTCTTGTGTTTCCAGATGAATTTTTGTATTATTTTCTCTAGCTCTGTGAAATATACCATTGGAATTTCAATTGGAATTGCACTTTAATCCCTTCTTTACTTCTTTAGGGTTTGCAAGTAGTTTGCATCTTTCCATTTATATACTTTATGCTATGCATTATTTTCCCTTTTCTTTTTTAGCTCGAAGTAGTTTGAAGAGTGCTTTCTTAAAATCCACCCAAACCCTCAGAATATGAGTTTATTGACCTTCTGCAGTTATGACCTTACTGAAAACATGGTCTTTGTGGTCCTAATTACTTGCGATGAGATCCTACTGGATCAGAGTTAAACCCAATGGCTATTGTCCATGTATGAATAGGAAGGGCCACACAGAGAGACGGTGGAGGCTGTATTAGGGCTCTGGCCCTCCAGGAGAAAGGACCAGCAGGATGGCGGGGGCTGGGAGAGCTGGGGAGGCAAGGAGTCTTCCCTGAAGTATTCAAACAGTTACCCACAGCCCATGGTAACTAACTAAGGGAGTCCTAAGAAACTAACAATTTAACTTCATTGTTACAAAGTGCAGCTTTGATTCATTCCAATACAAACTGATGCTGGTACTCAGGACCTGCAAGTACCTCAGAACTCCAAAATCCATATACCTATGGAATTCAAAGAATGTTCACATGTGTACCTTTTCCAGTCATCCTTGGTCCCTTCTCTTCAGGAATGAGTCAGTATTCTGGTTTTCTCACCCCATTACTTTCATCAGTTGCAGTATCTCAATCTTTCCTTTATGGCTTCTTTAGTCAGCATATTTTTGAGATTGTTCTATTTTCTGAGAGTCACTAGTTCTTTCTTTTTTCTTTTTCTGGAATGTTGCACTGTGTGAATATGCTACAGTCTGTTTATTTCATGATCATATTAATGGAAAATTGAACTGATTCTAGGTTTTGACTCTTACTGATGTAGCTACTTTGAACAATGTATGCGTTACTTTGGGGGAAAATACATGGGTATGGAATTGTATACCTTTGCCATAAGATTTCTGAAGTTGTAACATTTTACTTACCTGTCAGTGATATTTAACACCAGTTGGAGTGATTTTACCACACCAATTCTGGACAACCACGCCAATTTTTGATATTGTCATTTCCTTCATTTTTCACGTTTTTGTGGATATGTTCTATCTCGGGATTTTAATTTGCTTTTCCCTGATATTCTGAGTACTTTTTGTTTGGATAGTAACAATCTGTGTTCCTCTTTTTTCAAAAAAGTATATTTGATATATAGAAACATTTTTATTTATTGTCATAATTCTTTGGGTATCCTAGATTCTGGTCCTTTGTAGTAAATATTGAAAATATTTTCTCCAGTCTCTGACTCATTTCTTCATTTTTAATGGTATCTTTGGAGGGGAGGGGCAAAGCATTTTAATTTTTTATGGAGTAATTTATTGTTTACATGAATATCATTTTCAGTAATGTATCTAGAAAATATTTGCCTATAAAATATTTTCTTATAATGTCCCCTAGAAGTATATGGCCTTAACTTTATTTTTAGGGCTTTGATCACTTGTAAGCTATTTTGGTGTGTGCGTGAAGTAGAGTCTGAGGTTCACTTCTTCCACATGAAAATCCACGTATCATCTCCTAGTTTCTTCCCAATGTTTCCCTTTCTTCACTGAATGACTTCAGTGCTATTGTCAAAAATTAAGTGACCATGGGCTGGAGATTTAGCTCAGTGGTTCTGGCACCTGCCTTGCAAGCGTAAGGTCCTGAGTTTGATCCCTGGTAACCACATACAATGCTGGGCGTTGCCCACCAGCAATCACTACAACATACTGCAGTGCTGGGCATGGTGGCTTATGCCTGTAATCCCAGCCCTCGGGAGGCAGAGGCAGGAGAATTGCTGAGTTTGAGGCTAGCCTGGGCTACAGAGTGAGCTCAAGGTCAGCCTGAGCTACAAAGCCAGATCCTGTCTCAAAAAAAAAAAAAAAAAATTAAGTGACCATGGGCCGGAGATTTAGCTCAGTGGTTCTGGTGCCTGCCTTGCAAGCACAAGGTCCTGAGTTTGATCCCCATAACCACATGCAGTGCTGGGCCTTTTGACTCATGCCCACCGGCAATCAGTACCACACACCACAGTGCTGGGCTTGGTGGCTCACGCCTGTAATCCCAGCACATGGGAGGCAGAGACAGGAGGACTGCAGAGTTCGAGGCTTGCCTGGGCTACATAATGAGCTCAGGGCCAGCCTGAACTACAAAGCAAGACCCTGTCTCAAAAGAAAAAAAAAATTAAGTGACCATTTAAGTATGATTTTACTCTTAAACATTTCATCCTGTTCTTTGATGAATTTTTTCAATCCTGTTAGATCATTGCCATAATCTTATTATTTTATGGTAAATCTCAAAATTTTAGTGTAGCTCCATTATGTCTGAGAACACCCATCTTTACAGCAACTAAAATAATAAAATCAAACAACAATCCCTCTTAGCATCGTCTAATCTGTATTCCACAGATTTTAATATGTATTTCCATTATTATTCATTTAAAATATTTTAACTGACTTCATTAATTTTCCCAGGGCTTATTGAAAACTATAGTGTTTAATTTTTAATTTTTTAGATGTTTCTCTTAGGTATTTTGTTTGTCTCCATTTCTCATTACAATCAGAGAACACACTCTGTATGTTCTCGGTACATTTAAATTCACTGAGATGTGTTTCATGGGCAAGTGTAATGTCCATCTTGGCGAATGTTTACTTCAACTTATTCCTCACTAAAAAGTGTCTGAAACAAAAGCTGGGGGAAAGTCATCAGTGGATTTTCACCTCTAAGTTTGACTTCCCATACCGGGGAGGTGCTAGAAGGTCTCTTGTGCCTCTCTACCTCTCATCCTTCAAAATCAATGCCTTGAGGTCGAGGAAGTCGCTCAGGGTGACAGTAGCACGTTCTGGTGTTTCCTTCTCTTCAGGGTCTCACTCTTAGGACTGCCTTGGAAGTCCTATGATACTTCAAGTGTGTGTGGTTTGAAGTGTCTACTGCAGAGTAATCGACCTCACCCTGGAATTGAAGTTTAAACTCTTTGTTTGAAAAGGCTCCAAATATCAGACTTCAGCTGCTTGAGGTTTCAGGCTAGTGTATAAAGTTAAGCCAAAAAGTTTAACTATTTGTTGATTCATTCATACAGGGGTTTAATGCTGGCAATTTGTAATAAAATATTCAGTCATTTTAAGCAAATCTTAAAGAATATAATAGCTCTAGCACCACTTAACAAATAATTATATGTTGTTCATAGAGTCCTTCAAAAAAAAGGGAATTACTAATGGAGTATAATAATGTACAAGATAGACTTACATTGTTACACACACACACACACACACACACACACACACATATATTTTCCCAACAACACACCCATAGTCTAGATTTCTTATTTTAGGGATAACTTTTTCAGGCATCTCCTGCTGTACCTTAACAGAAATAAATCATGAGATCAACTAGTGTTCTTTTCACTGTTGTGGTTATTACTTTGTAGTCTTAAAATTCTCTGTCCATACTTGAACTCTCCAAATCATTTTTCTGGTGTGAATCCACGATCATTAAAAACAAATATGAATCTGTATGATAAGCTTTAAAACTCTTTCAAAGGAACTATACTCTTTTTTATCATAGCACCAATTCTTGATTCAAAATATCTACTCCTGTACATTGTAAAATTTTTCTAAAACTATAAATGTGTTATACATGGTTAGAACTGTGGCACACACCTGTAATTCCAGCACTCTGGAAGGCTGACACAGAGGGATTTCTAGGTTGAGCCCAGCTTTGGCAATTTAGCCATTCAGTAAGAACTTGTTTTGAAATAAAGTGTAAAAAGGCTGGGAATATAATTCAGTGCAAAGGCCTTGTGTTCAATCCCCAGTACCACAAAATAATGATAATGGTGATGATAAAAATCATAACAATAAAATTGTGTATACCTTTGTTCCATCTTTCCTACAGCCCAGAGTTCTAGAAAGAGAATATCAAATTAAAATTCCCTTTTCTTTTTTGATCACACTACATACAAAATTATTCATCTATAGACAAATCTATTCTGAATAGGACCATCAATCAAAATATTCCTGCAATTTAAACACTGACATTTTCATTCCCTACTTTTCCTGTCAGAATTTTCACAACCCATTTTGGTTCTTGAGCAGATCTGGATTTTTTGACCAATAGTGCGTGGCTCAGTAGCTCTTCTGTTAGAATTTGGAACGTTACAGTTTCCTTAGCATTTCCCCACAGGAATTTCATTGCCTAAGACTAACACTCATCACCTAAGCTAGGTTTTATGGGCATATAGTTAGTAGTGTAGAAATTTGCTCTGTGATTTCCTGAGAGCTAATGTTTTAGGACTATGTCTACAATTAGAATTATTATCTAAAATGTCTTTTAATACTCTGACTTTGTTGAAGGATTGGTTTCCATCTCAATGGCTGTTGAAGTGATTTAATCTTGAGTGTCTAAACTTCAATCATGGATTCATCCATTATTGAGTTCATGAGGTCATGTTGCCCTGTGGGTGTCTATCTTGTGCCCAGCCCTTCCTCTCTGGCTCTTTCCCTCTTCTCTGCTTCCCAGCTTCCAAGAGGTGAATTTTCTCTACCATGCCCATTTGCCTTGGCATTCAGCATGGTCCACAGAAATGCAAGAAGCCCACAATGGACTGAAAACTCTGAAGCCATGATCCAAAGTAAATCTTTCTTTCTTTAAGCTGTTCATACCCGGTATTTGGTCACAGTGGCAAAAAGCTGGCTAACAACATCAGTGAATTATTTGTGCCTGGGCTGATTGCATTCTACAAAGTCAGGAAACCACTGACTAATGAACCATTTCTCACAATTCACTGATTATAAGAGAGACAGGACCTCTGTTTCTTGCAAGTTGGCAAACCATATTGCTTGAATTTGATTTATCTGGTTATCGATACTGACTGACAGACCACTGGAATTTTAAATAGATTGAACAAAACAAAAATTGCTCTCATGAAAGAACTTAATAATCTTAGAATTTTCAAAGAGAGCTAATTGAAATCACTGCAGATGGAGACATGAGAGTTCAGTGGCCACAGCCCTCCCTATTTGAGACTTCTTTGTTTGACATTGGCTTTAGGTGTAGAACTTGAGTGTCTCACTATTAAAAGGAAGAGAAAAGAGGGTATGTTACATCGGAATGGGGCCTCCATTTATTATGGTGGCATGTTGCATTTAAAATAATGCCTTGAGAGGGCAAAATGAGAACATTAGTTGAAATACAACTACTCCCCTCCCCCCAAAATGAAAAACATCTCCAGGAGAAAAGTGGGTGCTAAACTATAAACAATCAATTGGTAATAGTGGATTAACTTCTCCTCTGTAATGGAAATATTAGTATGTACTACCGTTGGCAGAATTTGGGAAAATTATGTCCAGCTCACCCTATTTTGTGGCTCAGATGAGGACTTCTGGATGAGAAAGATGATTGAGCTAAACTATTTTTTCAAGCTTTTCAAATTGAAAGTTTATTAACAATGAATTGAAATTTTCCAGATTATTGCTTTGTTTCATTAAGTACTAAGTGGCAAGTTCACTACTGTTTTTTTTCATGGTTCTAAAGAAATTAAAATTAATTAAAGACCCATTAGATTTTTCAGAGTTCTTGCTTTGTATTCCATTAGGATTTGTTATATTCGTGCCTGTTTTAAATTATTAAAAAACAAACAAACAAACAAAAAAACCTTATGGCATTTCAGAAAGGCCCAACCAGGGTATTCTGTAAGGACTATTTCTTTCAGGAACTGATAAAGATGAAATGAATTCCAAAGACTGCTGAAAAAGTTGAAAAAAATCTTTGATCTAATTTTAAATCACTCTGTTCAGGAGACAAAATATTTTATATTGAGCATTTTTTTTTTTTTAGACAGGGTTTCGCTTGGTAGTTCAGGCTGGTTCTGAGCTCAGTATGTACCCCAGGCAAGCCTCAAACTCAGCAATCCCTCTGCCTCTGCCTCCAAGTGTTGGGGTTATGGGCATGAGCCACCATGCCCAGCACTGTGGTGTGTGATACTGATTGCTGGTGGGCGTGAGCCACCACACCCAGTATTGTACGTGGTTCCCTGGGATCGAACCAGGGACCTTGCGCTTGCTAGGCAGGCACCGGAACCACTGAACTAAATATCCTTGATGGTTCATTTGAAGAATGCTACATCTTCTTTATGAAATCCATGGCTCCCTCAGAAAGAATATTCTAGAACACCCTTCAATAGGTACAAACTATTGCTATGACTGATACTCAAATGTGTTCATATACTTGAATTTTCTTGGCAAGGTTAAAATGGATGTGAAACATTTAAAAGATATTTAATCTTCTTGCTAGTTCTAGTAATATAAGCTTTCTGAGGATAATAGAGCCTTAAATTTGTTCTTTTGGGTCTCAAGACAAAATGTGAAATGCTTGGAGTAAGTGGCATATAATCTTCCATTAGCTACCTTCAACAGCCTGTCACTAAACTAGAGGATATGCTGTGGCCACGAAAGCCCACTTGGGTGGTCTTAAACTGCTAAAATGAGGTAGATGGTTCTAATTCACAATATCGTCCCATTGTAAACACACAGAAAGTGAATCTAATGTTAACTACACCACACCCTCTCCCAAAGAAAATGTGATCAGCTCATGACGTAGTCCAACAAACACACGCACATATATTCAAAACTTGGACTGCTTAGGAAAATAAGCAACCCAATTTCACTGAGTTGGATAGTCAGCAAGTCAGTGATTTTGTGGTTTGCCCCTCGCATGGTACATCAATCACAGCAAATTTCTTTCTCTCTCTATTCCAAGCAAAACCACTACTTCCCACGCAACATGTCATTACCATCACAATACTCCATAATAGAGTTTGGATTCCATTCTTGACTTTAAAGCTCTATTTGAAATCCCGGCTTCCTTCCTGTTGCAACTTAGCTATAAAACAGACGGCGAGTGATCTTGGCAAATCACTGTCTCTTCTTCCCTTCACTTTCTTGTTCTTTCACCTTGCAAGCCAGTTTGGTTTTGCTGTTTTCCCAGAAGAGACTAGATTTTCTTAAGACGTCTCATCATTTTTCTATTTCTGCCTTTGTTATAATGAGGGAAGGAAGAGTGCAGATAAAGCGTCGACGGTTCCGTGGGATGGAACTTAAGTGCTCTACCCAATCAAAGCATAATTTGCACTCGGCTGACGTGATAACAGTCCTATTCCTAGCGAAATTCTAAATCCTACAAATAAACATTGAAATGTCAGATCCTCTTTGCAGTAGTGCTTACTATCAAATTAAAGATATAAACTTTAATAGCAGAAGGGAATGAAATATTTTGTTCATAGGACTTTTCACACTTCTGATTTTTAAAGTGAGGTCAAGTGGAACTGGAGAGAATGGTGAAGTAGCGCAGTCTCCAGGGTTTCAGATACTTTCAAGTCCATGACCGAGCTTCCTCACCATACTCGGCAGGTAAGCAAGGGAGAGGTATGATTGGACTAAGTGTATGCAGGGAAAATGTTGTGACCACGAAGCAGACTTTCCGGCAAGATACTCAGGGCTAAATATGTCTTCGCCCCTAGATTTCTTCATTTGGTTTCATTCCTGAGATTGTATTAAATAATTATTGATTCTAGTTAAAAATAAATCTCTTAAAGAAATCAGTGTGGAGATTCCTCAAAAAACTAGGATTAGAGGTCCCATTTGACCCTGCTATTCCTCTGCTGGGGATATACACAAAAGAATTACAAGATTCATATCACAGCAACATGTGTGCACCCATATTTATAGAAGCTTGCTTTGTGATAGCTAAATCTTGGAAACAACCCAAATGCCCATCAACTCTGGACTTGGTAAAGAAGATGTGTTTTTTTTTAATAAAATAGAGTATTACTGTGCCATACAGAATGATAAGGTTGAGTCATTTACACTCAAATGGACTTACCTTAAGGGCATACTCATAAGTGAAATAATTAGGTAACAGATCTGTAAATATCGTATATCTTTTCTCTGGTATGAGAAACTTAGGTTCTCTTGTGGACTGTAAATGTGTTCTAGAATGCATGATCAATATTGTGAAATAGTAAATATTTAAAGGGAAATGGAAATTAGGAGTAAATAATGGGGAAAAGAAAAAATTGATGGTTAAAAAAGGAAACAAAGCTTAGGTATATAGGGGCAGGGGATAGTAGGGTAGGTAGGGGAAGGGGAAAAATGAGAATTAAGTTATATCATATGCTGATACAAATTCTCAATGTGGAGTGTAGTTGTGATGTGTATATATAATACACCACTAAATTAAATTTAATTTAAAAAAAAGAAATCAATGTTTTACTTCCTTAAAAGAGGGTCTTTAAGGGCCAAAGGGTTAGCTCAGTGGTTCCGGCGCCTGCCTCGAAAGCGCAAGGCCCTGAGTTCGATCCCCGGTAACCACATACAGTGCGGGCATGGTGACTCACGCCTGTAGTCCCAGCCCTCGGGAGGCAGAGGCAGGAGGATTGCTGAGTTCGAGGCTTGCCTGGGCTACATAGTGAGCTCAGGGCCAGCCTGAACCACAAAGCGAGACATTTTCTCAAAAAAAAAAAAGAGGGTCTTTAAAAATTCACACATTTGGATGGCTTAGTTTAACTTAATTCCTTTTTTCTTGTTATTAAATTAGATAATGAAACCAAATACTTGAAATGAATTTTGCACTACTAGTCTCAGTTTACAATCCACTTTATAACAATATCTTCATTACACTTTTTAGCCTAATTCTGTAATGTTAGAATCCTCCGCAACATTGGCTTCACTATTAACAGAGTCACAAGACTCAAAATGGGACTAGAACTCTAAATTTATTATAAGACTAGTCCAGTAGTAGGTCTCAGATCATCTACCTTGAAGTCCCATGTGCCCTCGGGTCTGTGAAGGTGCCACGTGGACTTGACTTCTGTGTCTTGTTGGAGAGAAGGAGTCAGTGGACAGAGAGAAGTGAAACCTAAACTTGCCACAAGAGCCACGGGTTTAGCTAAGTGGTTCTGCTGCCTGCTTCACAAGCTCAAGGTCTTGAGTTCGATCCCCAGACCCTCCCCGCCCCATTCCTTAAAAGAGTAAGAAAAAAATAAATGTGCTCTAAGAGCTGAGAGAACATGTTGGAGTCTTGGGGGGGGGCACAAGAAGTCTTGGGGCTGTTCGAAGTTACTCTTGTGGACTGTACAGAGTAGCACTAGATGCTGAGATTTCCTAAATTTGTTTTATTTCAAAGGAGTTGCACTTGGCTAAGAAAGGAGATTTTGTTGTTGTTGCTGTTCATTTGTGTTTTATTTCTATCTTCTCTTCATATTCCCCAGGCCGTTTCTTTTAGAAAATTTACTTCAGTCTCTTAATCAGACTCCCTGCCCCCCTTAAAGGAATGTCTTACCAGCCTGGAAACATATCCACCAATTACAACTGAAAAGGAAAAAAAAAAAACTTTTGGAAGATAAATCTTTAATTCCAAATAATTTGCTTACAGAAGAAATATTTTTCCAAAGCAGAATAAAATTTCTTATAGTGGTTACTTTCACGTTTTACTTACGGATATCTCAACAAGGATTTGGGACAACACATATTTCTGAGTAAGTTATTCACTACAATATTCTCTCTTTTCGCTTTTCTTTTTTTCCAACTTCTGGCTGACCTAGGCTGCTTCTGTGACACCTGCTGCCATCTGCCCCAAGCTGAACTCATTGAAATGCAGGTATAAATTACTTTTTTCACACGTTTCTGCTACTCATTCTGTTAAGTGCCCCAACCAGATCTAACTTTCTATTGGCCTAAAAATAGATCTCCTGCCATCTGGAGTCCCAAGTTTCTGCATTTTTTCTTTCACCTCGAAGCAACTCGGGCAGTCATAAAAGAACTTTACCTGATGTAATTGTATCTGCTTCCAACTGCTCCCAACACATTCTGGAGCTTTCGTTCTGAGTGAATAATTCTCCCTTGTTATCACCAGGCTTCCTGAAGGGATCAGATGCTCGTTCATTTGGACATTTTCAAGTCATCAAAAAACTTTCGCCTTAGTCTTTTTAAATCGCTTGTACTATATACATAGCTCTAAAAATTCTCAATTAGTCAAAATCTCAGCCCTCCTCCACAGTTTCTCAAAAGTACAGTAGGTAAAAGAGGCAAAGTGACTTTTTGGAAGTTTTCACTTTTCAGTGAAATATATGTTGAAATATACACTTAAATCAATACCTGAATTTTCCCATTTTTTTTAACAGAATGCAGTATGGCAAGTCTATAAACACTTCAAGAATTACATATTCCATAGATAATAAGCTGAAAGTATGCTGATACCAGATTTCAGGGAAATTTCTCAAATTTTATGGATAGCAAGCAGAGGAAATTTTATTTCATTGCAAAATATAAATGACAGCTATATTTTCTTAACATCTGGAAAGTTCCATGCTCTACATTCTTTCCGAGAGAATGCCCAGGTCGTGATCACCTAGTGGAGCATGGTACTCAGTTTTCCAGGCAGAGAAAACAGGTCACCCGGAACACCCTGGAAATGCGGATTTCTAGGACTCACCCTGAGCCTCGGTTCCTGGAGTCAGCGACCTACTGATTCCCAGATTTGCTAGTGATCTCTGAGCAAGTTAAAGTTTGTAAAGTATTCCCAGAAGAAGCTCAACAGTTCCTTTGTCATTCTCTGTTGTTGTTGTTTTGTTTTGTTTTGTTTTGTTTTTTGAGACAAAGTCTGAGCTCACTCTGTATAGCCCAGGCAAGCCTCAAACTCAGCAATCCTCTCGCCTCTGCCTCTCGAGTGCTGGGATTACAGGCATGAAGCACCATGCTCTGCGTTATAGTGTATGGTACTGATTGCTGTGGGAGTGAGTTACCACACCCGGTACTATTGTATATGGTTACTGGGGATCGAACCAGGGACCTTGAGCTTGCTAGGCAAGTGCTGGAACCACTGAGCTAAATCTCCGGCCCCTCCTTTATTATTCTTACAAACATATCATACCATTCCATACCCTTCATTCTAGAAACTTCCTATATTCTGGAATTCTTTCTTAACAGATTTCAAAAATATCTCTCACTCCTTCAGTAGTCAATTTTGAATCAGATACTTCTTCAGTTCACCAGGCAGAACAATTCTTCCCCTCAAAATACTTCATTTACACATTTCCTGTACAACAATGTGATTTATAATTAGCAAAAGATAGATTATTCTTGATTAATCATGGACTCTTATTTCCACCCCAGACTTGACTTTCATTACTAAATGCTTGTAGAGGAGTATCTTAGTCACCAATCACAAGTGTTCAATTGAAATAAATATTCAGGTAAAAGAGATTATTGACATACTTTGTTATTCTTGAAACAAATAATAAGATTTAGCAATCTAATCCCTCTTAGGCAATTTTAGTTTTAAATATTCACTTTATAGGATATTTTGATGAAAGAAACTGAAAACATCATTTAAAAGATCTTTAACAACATATGCAACCAAATGACTCATAGGACATTCAAATAGAATCAGTTGTGAAATTTCAAACCTAATATTCATGGCCCATTAAATTTAAGCTGCAAAGAATTAGAATTTTTTTTCAATGAATCTCAAGATAACCACATTGAAAAATGGAGAAGATTTGGCAAATGACAAATTTATTCCTTCAGAGTTTCAATTCTGTTAGGTGTATAGTTTAGTTTCTTTCTGGATTGAGAATATTTATAATTGTACTACAGAAAGCCAAATCTCTTTTATAGACATTTATTAAAGAAATATAATCACTGATGATTTCTATGTGGAACTTCTTTATAGTATACTTTGTAGTACACAGCTTTCCAAATTAAAAATCAAAACATTCTAGAAAACATAAATTACAAAATTCATTATTGAAGAATTCTGTGGTCTGATTTTGCAACTTCTGTATAGATAGCATCAAAATCGAAACCTTCGAAAATGACAGTGTCATCACAAATCATGAAAATGTAACAGAATAATCCCATTTCCTACAAAGGCAGGTGTAGCCATGCTGTATTTCGCTCATATTTATCCATAAAGCAACTGTGCTACTCACAAAACACACGTCAGTGACCTTGAGAATTGTCACGACAGCTCTTTTCATATCAAAAACCTGAAATGATTAATTCTGTTGTCTTAAATGTGAACAAACTGCTTTGAGGTCAAAAGCCTGGTGTAACAGGCACCCGGTGAGTTCATTTATTTCCTCCTGTATTTATTGCTTCCAAATGCCTGTGGAATGTTCAGCAGGGGCTGCCGGCGCAGAGCATCGGCCCAGTGCCACGGGGCTCACTGTCTGGTGAGGACCCCAGGCTGCAAGCGCGCTCAGATGACCTGCTCCCTAAGCGCCTACCAGGAAGGGGGCGCGACTCATGACTGAAGAAAGCACCTCAAAATTGTTGGGAGGAATGCTATGACAGAAGACCAGAGCCTGAGTGATGTATAAAGGAACAGAAATTCATTTGACTCTCATTTTAAGTTTCAGAGCCTGTCATTAGCTTCAGGTAACGCCCTTTTTCCTGCTTCATAACATGGAGAAAAGCAATATGGCAGTTCCACCAAAAAAAGGCTAAACTTGCTACCACAAACATACTTGCACAATAAAGATTATATTCTTCTATTTGCCGTACAGATCAATTTGTGACAGTAAAACTCTCATGGGCAGAATAACTCTATTTTTAATTAAAATTGTTTTATTTTTATTGTACATGTTTACACTTTATAATGACTATATTCATCGTGGAGAGCTGGTACATGAACATAAAACTCTTAATTCTTTTCATTTCTTCTTCCTTCCCCCTCCTCCCTCTGTAGATCCCCTTCCCATCTGCAAACATTCTATCTCCCTACTTCCTATTATCTGTCTTCTATTTTGTACTTTTAAGTTATTTGTACTTTGGGTTGCTCAGATAGGAGAAAATTCTCCTCTCTCAGCATTGTCACACTGAGGGCTATGTTTCCAACCCACAAATTTGGGGAAACAAATTCAAGCCATAGCAGAAGGGAGTAAGGCAGAAAACGTTCATGGTGAAGGGAGTGGGAGACCCAGATATTGAGCTGTGTGTCTCAATAGAAAATTATCCAGACGAACCATACAGAGTGGGAGTAAAAAAGTTCCTGTCGTGAGACCTTAGAGATCAGCGAGGATGGCTAGCTGGTGGACACTCCAAAGGGACGGATCCCTACTGTCCAGTGTGTGAGCCAGTTTTCACGTTGACAGAGAGGAAGGTGGGCATTCTTGTGCAAGTGGGTGTGCAAGTGGGAAGCGAAGGGAGCTAATGCACTTGCTGACAGAAAGCACCAGCATTCCACGAGAGCAGGGGCATAAAAGGTACGGGGTCAGGGTTCAGGCAGTACCGGAAAGGCCAGCATCAACCTAGCACTTCATTTTCGAGTGGGGAGAACAGGAACATCTCAGGGCTGCGTGGAAGTCTTGATTATTCAGTGAACTCACTATATGCAGTTATGTGCTTGGTCTTCAACAGAGAAGCAGAAAGGATGATTTCGAGTTTTGTGCAGAGGATGTGACCGAACATAAGAGAGAGAGAGAGAGAGAGAGAGAGAGAGAGTCTTGCCTGGGACCAGGTAAGGCAAGGGAAGTGACTTCGCATGAAACATAAGGAGATTCTCACTTTCAGTCCTTCAAGGGACTGGGCTAAATGCAGGGCAAATGAGAGGAGAAAATACCTGCAAGACCAAATTACTGCAGAGAAAGGGGCTTCAGTTGGTGACCTGGACTATGTCTTTGAGCATGGGTGGCTAATGGAAGATGCCAAGGTGTCCGGGGAGAGGACTTCTTTGTGCAGTTCTGTAATCTCAGTGCTCATGGAAGCTCAGTCCGGGGGGGGGGTCACAAGTTTGAATGTAGCTGGGCCACATAATGACTTTGTCCTAGAAGAATAGTATAGAATAGAATAGAATAGAATAGAATAGAATAGAATAGAATAGAATAGAATAGAATAGAATAGAATAGATATAAAATGGGCTGGAGGGAAGCTCAGTATAAAGGCCCTGGGTTCAATCCCTCATATTGATTAAAAAAGAAAAAATGTGAAATTCTCTGAGTGACAAGCACTAAACCTGTATTATCTTTGAAGCATGCAAGAAGGAAAACCTTAAATTCCCCTGAGTTGAGGTTGGAATAGTCAAGAGATGAGCACAGGCCCTGTGCAGTGCCTCTGTGAGACTCTGACAAGCAGGGCGGTGAAGAGGACGGGCTGCTGGTCAGTTTGCTTCAGTGAAGCGGGGGATACACGGTTTGCAGCGATTTAGCTGCTCTGTGGGGTAGTATTCCCAAAGGAGACCCAGCTCCTTCAGAGCAGGGGCAGAGGAAACAGGGCAGCGTGCAGTGCAGAGGAAACAGCCAAGGAGGCCTCAGGACTGCGGTGTGAAGGCAGCAGGAAGAGCGAGGAGGGAAGATATTGGGCAAAGCGGAAAGAGCAGAGCTGTGGGAGAGGCTTCATGACAAGACAATGATCTGAAAAAGCATTTCACAGTTGTTCCCAAGGCTTTGCTTTTTCTGGATACACAATTTTAGGCTGCCGGGTATTTCCCATCAGTCCACTGGTCAGTGGAAGATAGCGGTCCACTGTTTCTTTAATATTTATCAGTCTGAAAGGCATTGTTTCTCTGTTTGTTTGTTTGTTTGTTTTTACAATCTCTCTCCCCCAAACACAGGTTGCTTTTTAAAGTAATCTCTTGGTCTTGTCACACTGTAGTTCTAAAACAGTGAGTGTAAGTACAGAAGGATTCCTGTTTATTTCCAACCGGGCTTCCTCTAAACACAAGCTTATCTTTTGTCAGTCTGGAAAACAAAGTCCCAACCATTTTTCCCTCAAGTATAAGTTCTTCAATACTATTGGAAAAGATATTAAAACCATATCATGCTTTCCTTTATGTTTGGTAATATTCTTCCTGTAGTCTCTTTCCTTCTCTCTGCCAGATTATGGATCATCTCATTTTACAGTCCTCTAATTCTCTCCGTGTGTGTTCAACCACGGCTTAACTCAGAAGATAGCCTACTCATTCTAATTTATGTTTTAGTTTTTAAATTTCTCCTTGTTTTGGCTAAGTCTTTTGGACATTTAACCCCTCCTCTCCTTGCTTATTTGCTAAATGGAAAACTTTAGGTTGTTTGAAAAAGTCATAATAATTTTATAATATTTTATATCACAATATGATACTTTGTATCACAATTTTAGTATGCTATCCAATCCTAATTCTATATTTGCCTCTGATCATTCGGAAGGTTGGGGGCAACTCAGATTTGTGAGTCATATTTCTACCGATCTCAATCATGGCATCTTATTTTTTTTTTCTTTTTTGAAACAGGGTCTCACTTTGTAGTTCAGGCTGGCTCTGAGCTCACTATGTGGCCCAGGCAAGCCTAGAACTCAGCAATCCTCCTGTCTCTGCCTCCCAAGTGCTGGGATTACAGGCGTGAGCCACCACGCCCGGCATGGCATCGTATTTCATTGTGTGCTTTGGATATAACTTAATTGGTGAGAATCTTGAGACCATATTTATGGATGGTCTCCTCCAGATAGGAGGCAGGCAAACCTATCATCTCGGAACAGCTTCGGCTCCAATAGAAGGACTCTGCTTAATGAAGACTATCCAGGTTTTTCTATTTATTTTCTTCTGCTGGAAGCTAGCAGAAGCTTCAGTATTGAGACTGAGGCTGATAGAGAAAAACCCTTCACTGCAGTCTTGCCCTCTCCCGACATGCTTTGCTCCCCCCACGCCGTCTCCGCTCAGAGAGCTATCTACTCTGGGCTTAGACTTCTGTTCATGTCTGAGCTTTTGGTTGTGATAGGATGTTTATTTTCTAGTGAACTTCAACACACCTTTCAGATTCCATATACGGTAATTTTTATGAAGCATTTTTTAGGGGACACATGTCAGAATGTCACCTATGGACCTGATCTCCACAGTGCTTATTGGTAGGAACCATTCCACGAAGACTAGAATGACTTCTAAACCGGTATTATACCTGAAGTATGCTGAAAAGAAAATGAAGTAGAAAACGAGAGGACTCCTCACATATCATAACTTAAGAACACTTACCATTCTGGGTATTTTCCCTTATATTCATGTTGAAAATATGATAAATGCATGGGACGATGATAAGGATAAGGTCAAGGGGGAAAAGAGTTATCTTTATTGTAACATTTATTTATTCAATTTTGCCAGTATATTTTCTCAGTGTATATTTATAAATAAGCATATATAGATAAATGGGATAAAATTATACATGTCTTGGATGGCACAGATTCTATACCTACAGATTCAACCAACCATGGATCAAAAATATTTGGACACAGTTGTGTCTGTATTGAATATGTACAGTCCATTTTCTATCATTGGTTCCTAAAAAATAAATTACAGAAGGTATTTATATAGCATTTACATTATGTTACATATTATCTTATTTGGAGATGACTTCAAATGTATGAGAAGATCTGTACAGGGTATGTGCAGCTGCTGTGCCATTTTATAACAAGGATGTGACACATTTGAGGAATTTTCAATCTATGTGAATCTTTGGAACCGGTTCCCCTCCGGACACTGAGGTTGACTACACTCGGTTTTCTGGCAACTGTGCCCCCTATCAAACAAATAGGACTCATGACTCCACTATTATAATTAGTAAGACAGCTTATATTAGTTGAACTCTAACAGTTTAACTATTCTACAGATTGTTAAATTATATTCCTGCCATTATGCATTATATTTTTATTATTGTAAATATTTTCCAGTTATTTATAAGAAATACATCTATTGATAGGTTTTAAATGGTGTAGGACAAATTCAGAAATCTATTATTTAGCTCCTTAATGAATTACTGGTTTCTCCACCCTTTTCTTGAATACATGATTGAAACTGAGCCATTTATTATTAGAGAAGAAACCCACCAAATAATGCTATAGTTCATGTACTTCCAATTAATCCTAGCTTTAATGCTAATGCAAAGTAATAGAAATGTTTTCCTAAGAATCCTGGCCTCCATACATAAACCCCCACCTACTGGTAATTGTCTTACAACTGGAAGAGTTAGGTGCCCACTAAGTTTCCACAGTAGATGCAGTTATTGCTGTGAACAATGCCATTTTAGCAGATGTCTAAGTGACTAAGGAGTATAAAAGAAAATTTTACAAAAACTAAAATACTAAGCTATGCAGGCACTGGACAGAACTTCTAAAACTGCTTTGTTGCATTCTTGGTAAATATTGTTATTTCCTGTTAATCGTCCATCTCTTGGTCAGGATCAGAACTCTGGACCAAGGCCGTGGAAACTGAGACTGAGTCCACCAGGTAAAAAATAGAATGGGACCATAATTAGTTAAAAGAACTTGTCATTTGTCATTTTTAAAAAATCTACTCACTTTTAGTTCAGGAAAATAAAACACAAAATCTCACTTTATAATGCTTTGAAACAAGAGTTTACAGATATCAAGATGGTAGGTATAGGTTATTATTCTTTTTTTTTGAGACAGGGTCTTGCTTTGTAGTTCAGGCTGGCCCTCAGCTCACTAGGTAGCCCAGGCAAGCCTCGAAACTCAGCAATCCTCCTGCCTCTGCCTCCCGAGTGCTGGGATTACAGGCTTGAGCCACCATGCCCGGCTAGGCTATTATTCTTATTGAGAATGAATTATCACATGCACCAGGAACATAACTGGAAGAAGACAACCTCACCACAGCCAACCCAAACAATATGGTTTATACTTGGTTGTCATCATATCACGGGCACAGTTTGTTTTGCATGAGGTTTGCAGCCCCACAAAAAGTACGCTGTAGTTTTAGTCTCCATTAGGCCATCTCTGTACCATTTTAATAGCCACTTTAGTTTTTCATGGTTCACTTTCTTACCTGTTTTTTTGGAAATAATAAAGATATGCATATAGTTATGCATAAATATGCAGATGAGCAATTACTTACCCTGTTTTCTCACTAAACTTTTTAGACTGCTACAAAGGCTTACTAGCCACTTAGCCTGTTTTCTTACTAAACTTTTTAGAGTGCTACAAAGGCTTCCTAGCCAACGCGATCACCGGGGTTTTTTAGTGTAGTCCTGGGAGCACCTATGTAAGAGTCTGCCTGGTGTGTTTGCTTAGAATACAGGATCCTGAGCCTGTTTCCCTGACCGCCCATCCGATCTCTGTGGGTAGCAGGAGGGTTGGAAGCGAGGGCTGCACACATGTGACCCTTGTTCACAACTTCCTAGCCTCTTAGCTAAGTTTTTAAAAAACTGCAGCTCAAGAACCCTCTGATCTATGGTCTCTACATTTTATTGTTTATCTTGTGATCAATTTATAAGCAGTGCATACATAAAAAGGGAAAGAAGAAAGGAACTCTCCAAAAAAATGAATAGTTAGCCCTCAGAGATTGCATAATTAATTACATAAATTTTTTCTGGACATTTTTGTAAAGGTTCAAATTTGTTACAAAACAGTAAAAATTAAAAGATGTGACTCCTGGGAAAATTCCAGTGTTAGAGACAAATGTATAAGGCAAAAGTTTTGTAATAATTAAATTGTTTGATAAATAATATCAATGTCTCAATCAATGAACTTTCAAATGCCTTTAAAACCTTGTTTTATTGTTGTTTCCCATCACAGTGAACTTAACTATCTCTATTGATATTATCACCATCTCTGTTTATTTATTCTTGGATGAGTTTATCTTTTGGGGTTCCCAGAACTCTTGAGACAATAAAATGAGAGTATAGTGCACATCATTTGTGTTTATTTGCTACATAAGAACTGCCTTGCCTTACATTATGCTGTGGAGTACAATATTCAACCACGCCACAGAGATTGGAGTGGACAGGAGAGTGCCCATTGACCAGGTGGGCAGTGATTCCTCATGGATTACAAGTAAACATCTATTTCTCATGGATTACAAGTAAACATCTTCAAGTTCAAGAGCCAAAAGCACCTTGGCCTTAGACTAGCTAGAGAAGTTTACTCAGTACACTTAGCAATCTATTGTACCTGGACAAGCTGGCTTACAATGACCTAACACCAGTGTTCTGTTCCAGAATCCTTAATGATCTCCTGCTGCTTGCCATAGCAAGACCAAATCGATCCATTTGGGATCAAGTGCCCTTTGCTCTTTGGACTCTCCAAGTTTTCAAAAGATATTTTTCATTTGAATTTCATACCATGTTGCACAGTCTCCTCCATAGCCTCCATTCAAATATGGCCTCCGATTCGTTGCCTTTTCTGGGAGTCCTCTTCATCCTCCTCTAACCTGATCCAAACCTCACGCTCCCATATCGGGTCTATTAGACCCTTTTGAACAGTAGTTTTTGGAAACCATAGCTCTTTCCCTCGTTAATATGTGTATAATCTACTCACCACAATTTAGCCCTAAGTATGATCACATCTGGGAAAGTTACTTAATCTCTCAAATGTAGACTTCATTCCTCTGGGGACTCAATTCATCCTTGGGATTAAAAGACTCCAAGTGGATGCTATGAGGATTCCAATCCCTCTCGTACCAATAGGATCTGCACTTCACTCAGACTGGGTTGGATGTGGTGACTGCTGAGGGCTGGCAACTCAGAGAGGTTTTCTTCATTCTAGTGAGTGGGCAGCAGAACAGAAAACTACTTCTGGATGGCCAGCCTGCCTTTCCTGCTCATAAGATGAGTTGGAAGTTATTGTTTACAATTTCTGTTTAACTTGTACAAGTGTGGTGCTTTTTTGTTCATCTTTTTAAAAAATTAGCAGCTTTCATTCTATGCTTGCAAGGAGCACAAAGATTCTCAAGATGCTTTGGGATCACTTGTTTATGTGAATGGAATTGTGTGAGTAAGCTACGTGCAAATTTTGGGGGGGCACTGGGGATTGAACCCAGGGCCCTGACCCCAAAGTACATCTCTAGCCCTTTATTAGACAAGATTTCAAAAAGTTGCCAGATTGTCTAGCCTCCTGCCTCTATTTCCTAGAAGGCTGGGATTACAGGTGTGTGGCATCTTGCCTATTGTGATTTTATTTTTATGAGGCTCAGCAACATGAACTTTCAACTCTGTTCATCACACACAGTGGATATGTTGCTAACTGATATGGAGGTGGTAGTAGAATTGTTATAAATATTTATATAATGTTCTTCTGTGATAGAAAGAGAAAGTCATATTTTTCTTTTTGAGAAATACAAGGCTGAGCAAGTATTGAGAGAAGTAGATAAAAGCAGAAGTCCAGAAACACAAAAAATGCAGAGGGATGTTAGTCTGGAGAGTTCCAGGAAAAACTTTGGCAAATTCCTGCCACTGCAAACAGAAGGCTCTAACCTGGTCCTCAAGCCATCTGGTCTCAGTCCTGTGTCTGTCCTTGTCTTTTATAAATCGTAGACACTTGGCTTTCCCAGGCTTGATTTCCACATGAATCGGTTCCATAATGTCCTTTTTCCCTGCACAGCCATATGACAGACACCCGCTTCTGAGGCAGTTTTTGGGAATCTCTTTCTTGTAACCAAAAGGCCCCAAAACAAAAGGCATTTCTGTGAGCATCCCTCTTTGATTTTAGGAGAATGCAGAAGTATTTTTGATCAGATTTATTTTGAAATAGTTAATAACCCACATGCTGAGATATTTGTGAGTAATTTGCCTTTTGAAAAGAATGTCTATGCTTAAAGAGATTTACAAGAAGACATTTTCTTCTTAATGTGTCACTTCCTTCTGGACTCCAAGGAATTTGGTGAATAGCAACTCCCAGAAGAAGCTCAAGTCCTCCACCAAGTCCTTCTAAACTGACCAAAAGAGACGAATCTCACTGGCTATTCTAAGCTCACCTTTAACAGTTAGAACACGACACGAGTCTTTTGGGACAGGATCTTTCGTTACGTTATGACATTTGTGGGTTTCACATTAACCCTGGGGTATGGAAAGAAATTGTTTGTACTCTCTGTTCTACTGGGATTGTATAATATGTCCAGATGTTATGTTTGTGTCATTTTGACCTGAACCAGATTTAACACACACATACCAACACTCCCTTCTTTTCTTCCTTTCTTCCTCTTTTTCTTTCCTTCTCTTCTTCCCTCCCTTTCCTACTTCTCTTTATCTGTTTCCGTTCCCCTACTTTCCTTGCTCAAAAATTACTTTCCAAAACATGTGCAGTCAGACTTCCTGCTGAAAGATAATTCTCCAATATGAATTATTGTGTATTTTATAGTGAGACCACTACTCACAAGCCATAGGATTAACGTGTGTTGCTTGGCCAACGTTGAGCTGGCTTTGATCTCTGGCATTCCCTCATTTCAGGGAAAGGGTTTTGATGCTCTTTTGTGAAGCAACATCAGAACTTACCCTGGCTGCCCTTAACACAGATCCTCGAGATAACAATCAGAATTCTTTCCTTAATGGCTTTTAAGTCAGAGTTCAAGTTCACCTCCAAGTTTCTGGTATATTCTTCAGGGTATGCAACTAGGTCATTTCAGAATCTCAGGATGAGTAGTATTCATTGTGTAGTATCAAAAATGAAGCTACTGTGTTAGTTTAAAGTCCCAAGCTCTGCACTGAAACAAAAAAGCTGCCAGCGCCGTGCAGTTTCAGTAGATACTGCCTGTCAGGAGCCAGCCTACAGATGCACCGCGCACAGGCCAAAACCCTTGGCCAAGTTTGCTAGAGCCCTCCTCTGCAGCTCCCTCTCCGACTGCTTGTTGCAGCTCACCTTCCGCTACTCTTGCTTTTCTCATGCTAGGTTCAAGCTGTAAAAAGTAACTGTGTCTCATTCATGGTTGCTCCATTGACCTTACGCACCCTCATGCCCGGGGTTCTGCATGTAACTGCTGCGTTGTATCGAAACCACCCCTCACTGCTCACTCCTGGAATCTACTATGTACCCTTTGGAGTCAGTATGCTTTCCCTGACTCTCAGAGCGAATGCATCCCTTAGCTGCGTGCCATACTCTGTGGACTGGCCCCAACACAGTGCTTTTTTTATCGTAAGCATGAGTACTTCACTGTGTGGTCAGTCTCTTCCTGCAGCTGGTCCTACAGGCAGGATATCTTGTGACTTTTCGTCAGTTCTTCTTGACCTTTCAGCCAGCCTGTACTGAATGCTTAGTCAATATAGAAGCATGAGGCGTGGATGATCGTGGAGAGAATCTTCCACATGGAAAGTGCTTGCCTCCCTCCCCTCTGTTTCCTAGACTACCATAGCATATGTTTTATTGACTTCTTTTCTTCTGGAAGGAATGATGCTAGGTCTTTTGGGGGGTAATGAAAATTTTATCCTTTTGACAAACACCAGGCCACAGACATCTGGGGAGGAAAGGCTTCGTCTAGCTTAAAGTGGCAAGTTTCCTGCCCTTTCGCTCCTGTCTTTCTCCTTGGGTTCTCTTCCTATTATATAGCTCTTTCCTTTAAAGCCTCTCAACTACATGACATTTTAACATATCTATTAATTATGCATGTCTGTAGGTCACACTAGCTATGTAGTGTCTATTTCTTCACTGGTTGACCCTCAGTTTTCACGGTCACAAGAAATAATTCTTAAAATGATAATTAACACAGACTAAGCTCTCTATATTAGACATGCCCCAGACACTTTTTTTTTTTTTTGAGACAGGGTCTCGCTTTGTAGTTCAGGCTGGCCCTGAGCTCACTATATAGCCCAGGCAAGCCTCGAACTCAGCAATCCTCCTGCCTCTGCCTCCCGAGTGCTGGGATGACAGGCATGAGCCACCATGCCTGGCACTCCCAGACACTTTATTTTATGATTTGTTTTTATTCTCATAAGTTGGTAAAATTATTCTTACTTAAGGGACAAAAAATTAAGTTTAGTAGTGTAAAATAAGCTACCGAAGATCTCATATCTTGGGGTAGATTTTTCATTGCCTCCTAAGACACCTCAGGAGACACAGTTTAGCCATAAAAGTGGTGGGGAGTTTGTGAGACTGTGCCAGACGTCCATGGAAAAGGCAAGTTTGGGAAACAGCCGCAGAAGGAGAGCACTGTTGGAAATGACCTCCGACTTTACCCTATGGGGATAGATCCTCTCTTTGCATACACCTTGCCAAAGACCCAGCACAGCAAGGGTAAGAGGCATCCAGAGGCTCTGTTGGGCTCTGTGCCCTCTTTGCCCCTGCGATGGAAATAGAACTGCAAAGATTGCCTCAAGTCATTCATAGAAAGGTGCTCAGGGTGGTGCTTCCACTCCCGCCCTTTGTACTAGGGCCCGTGGTGCTATGGCTTGTATCTAATATCCCAACAAAGCCTCATGCATTTATGGGGGGGGCTTTTGTGATGTAAGAGGATCTTAGTGTGTGATGCTAGGTTATGGGTGTGCTATTACTCCACTGACTAGGTCAGCACAGAATTACTAAAGAAGGAAGCTTTACCCTGGATATGAGTGGTGTCAAGCACAGGCTTTTGCCTGGTTGGAGTATAAAGGATGAGAGGGAAGGCAGGCTTCCTGCCTTCTGCCTGCCAGGCCATGGACTGTTTGGCGATGCCACTCTGCCATGCTGCCTTGCCTTAGAGCCAGCTTACTATGGACTGAAACCTCTACATACTGTGACCTAAAATAAACCTTTCCTCTTTTAACTTGCGGTTATTTGGTATTTTGTCCCAGCTGCATGAAAGAAACAAAAACAAACTTTAACGTCGCATGAAAGCTGAAGTCAAATATATTCTGGTTTGAATTCTAATTCTTCCCCTCACTTGTGGTGTCATCTTAGCACCACAGTTCAATTTTCTTAGCACCACAGGCAATTTTCTTACCTGTGAAATGGTGACTATGATATATACCTACATTGTTCTCAAGATCGAAGAGATCAATTTTATATATAGCATTATGCAAGTAAATATTCAGAAAATGTTTATTCTTTTTCCTTCTGTTAATGATTTCCCACATCCATCCTTCCACTCATCCACCCATCTACCCATTCATTCATCCGTGCGTCCATCCCTGACAAAGTTAGTGAGCCTTTCATTTTGTTCTTCAGAGTGGAACTCAGAGAAAGGTGACAATTGAACAAATTAGTTTGGAAGGCCCATTTCGAGGGTGCTATTTCTCTGGAGATGAGATTAAAACACACCTGGATAAAGTGCGGCTCTGGCTGAAGTATAAATAGACACGTCCATTAAGCAGCATAGATTATGATGGCACCAATACCGAGCCTGAAAGTGTTTCGAAGCAGCTGAGGAAGTTCATAGCGCATACTACAGAGCAATCACTTAGTTACTTAGGAAAGAGTACAATTTGAGCTTTGTTATGTCAATGAACCAGAGTCAAATATAAAAACTAGAGCTATAAAATAATTAGAAGTAAACCTAAGCATGTCATCTTAGTTGCAACAAGGGATTGTTTTGTCACAAAGTAAAATTAGGCCATCTCAAAGAAAAAAAGATTGATGTATTTAGTTACACTAAAATAAAGTTTCCCTATTACTAAACCTGATTATCAAAATCAAAAAGAAAACAATAAATATATGTGTATCATAATAAAAGAACTCTCCTAATGAATAAGAAAAGGTGGTCAGTACATAGAAAAACATGCATACGGTCACATAATTGACAATAAAATAAACCCAAACACTAATATGTGTGTATACATCTATGTATAGTGACCTAATTAATGATCAAAGACATGTAAATTAAAATTAGTAAAGATTTTAAATGTGGTAACATAAAGTTTTGGCAAAGTGTGAGAAAATAGGCATTTTTAGTACCTCTGGTGCACGTATACATTGATATAATCAATCTGGACATTTATGGGATAATATTGTGTTTATTGTTACCATTAGAGGGCACATAATCTTCTGCCATGATTTTTGTCAGTATAACTTCTTAACATTTATTTCTGTCATTGCATTAACAAAGCACTGAAGCTACCTTGTTCAGTCACTTTTGCTGCATACAGTGCAATAGTTTTTTTCCATACTTATGATTGAACCCAGGGCCTTCACCTTGAACTACATCCTGTTCGCCATTGAATGTTTTATTAGGAGATAGGGTCTCACTGAGCTGCTAGGTTGTCCACACTGAATTCACACCGTGATCTTGCTGCTCCTGTTTCCCAGAGTGCTGAGAGCCCAGGCATGTAGTGCCCCATGTCAGTCTGTGTGTGCACTCCAAATAGTCACAGCACTATGCACAGCTTTACATTATTGGGATATCTATACTTTAAGCTCCTAGAATGTATGTATCTATTCAAAATCTTTGTTTAGAATTTATGCATTATGTATAGCTATGCATTTAGAATGAATTTATATATTATTTATATAGTTATTTGGGGAAAAAACTATCAAAGTAGACATGAATTATACCTTAAGATATTCAGCAGTTGGAAATTTTGTTTTAATGAAATGAGTATATATCATTCGTGCAAACATTCTCACCATAGTATAATGTATAATTCAACAATTTGAAGATAGAACTAAATATTTACCCATAAGAAATTGGGTAAATAAATTTCTCTGAGTGGAGTTCCATAAAGCCAGGGACAAAATATGCATATATAGCCACATAGAGAAAATGGTCACATTAAAGTAAGTGGAAAAAAAAGAGGACTATGTACAGCATGGTCCTCACTCTCTAAAAAATTACAATGTCAAAATTTCATGTTTCACAAAATGTCTGTATGTCTTAACTACGTAATAGGGGGGAATATATCAAGAATTTATAAAAGATGGCTTCCACTAGATTCTCATCCACACCCATATTTTCTCACCATGTCCCTCAGGTGTTTGCCACCTATGGTTCATGCCTAGGATGGTTCAGCGGTGAACGTCTAAGCGTCTTTACTGCCCCCATTTTCCATTACTGCCGCCACCATCTCTTTACTGACTTTTCCCATCATGCACCCTGTCATCATTATTCACAACGACTGTCTCAGCCAGGCTTCCAAATGGTGTCCATATGAGGAGCAGGTAAGAACAGCCATCAAAGACACGTCCCTGGAGAAAGCAGCTTGGTGGAATCTGGCTACACAGGCAGCGGCTAAAAGCATTCCCACGTCATTTGCTGTTTCAAGAGTTTTTCAGCCAGATACTCAAAATGGACATTTCAAATTGCGTTTTATCAAATAAATTTTACTCATCCAATACGTCATTCTCGTTCGAGTTTCTCTAAGTGACTCCGCTGCTCTTGAAGGTCACTGTTTGCAACATCCCAGAAAAATCCCTGTCCAAATAAACAGACAAGGCTCAATCTACACACGTAAATGTGTCCTATTGCTAATGTGGGAGCCAGGTACTCGCCTTACTCTGATTTCCATCATCCTGTTCAAGTATTTCATATTTACTTATTTCAGAACTGATTGCCATGATACTCTACCATGGGAAGTGTACAACTGTATCCTAATTTTTCCTGTAACATTACCAGTTCCAGGCATCCTTCCAGATGTGGAAAGGTGTCTTGGAGTTATGGAGGGACCCTCAAAGAGTCTGAGGTGAGGCGATTCACTTTCTGGAATAATCAACGTCTGGCGTGAGTCTCTGTGGAAGGACCGTGCCAGAGACCCCCCCCCCCCACCTTAGGCAGAATAAGGACAGGAGCTGGTGATGAAGTCATTTTACTGCAGGTCAGTGAATAGCTTCTGAAATGCTTTCATCGCAACCTTAGATCCATTATTGATTAGAGTCTTTGTCACTTCTGTCACTAGTGTGCATTTCCTGTGAATGAATGTCATGAGCATGGGAGGAAATTTTCTCATAGATCAATTATAATTAAATGACAAATATTAACAACGTGAGTATGAGATACATGCATTTTACAGAGATCGTACACGATTCTCTTCCATCTGAGTTACTCTTTCCCTTCATCCACACTATTTAAGGCAGCATATTTTAATATTCCTCAACCCTGCCCTCAAAACTTTTATTTTCCCCCTTGGATAGGCATGTTATCACTTAATCTCTGCCTTTTTTCTTCTCAGAAGTCTCTAACCCCCAAGGTTTCCATGCCTGTTCTGAGTAGTCCCGCCCCTCCCCCTCTGCACTACCAATAACTTTATTTCATTGCTCTTATATTGCTTTTAAAACACCTGGCATCATGGTTGGTGGGTAGGTTTTCTTATTGATTATTTATGTCATCCTAATAGATTCTACGTCCCCGTCAGAGCAGCAACCTGAACATTTAACTTACTCCTCTCCTACATTTGCAAAGGAGACTGTAACAGGGTAGACACTTTCATCTTGAATGAAAAGACCAATAATCTCACGCTCAGTGCCCTTTCAACAGGAGCTGGTGACGAAGTCATTTTACCACAGATCAGCGAATAACTACTGAAATGCTTTCACTGAAATCTTAGAGCCATTATCGATTAGAGACTTTGTCACCTTCTGTCACTTGTGTGCATTTCCTAACCATTTCTTTTCTTTACTTTTTTTCTTAGCTCCTTCTTTTTCCTTCCAGCAAACGTTTATGTTAGACCTGAAGATGCAGATACACATCTGAAATTATTTATACTTTCTGTTGTTAATAATTTGGTGAAGAACCAATTTAAAAAGTAAATAGATAACTAAAGAGAAATAAGTAAAAAAGTAATGGAGTGCTGGAAAATGAGAGCCCTGAATGGAACTGAAATACACACACACACACACACACACACAGCCATGCACACATGTATGCACCGGTGTTCATGCCGTTGGAGGTTGATACAGAGTTCATTACAGTGGGATGCAACACCCTCATCTTTGCATTCTCTTTGCCAACCAGGCCGCCTGGGATACCATCAGAAGACTGGTGGGTGTTAGATTCAAGTCACTCTTCTGTTAAGTGATTGCTGGGCTTCATGCAGATACAAAGGCAGCTTCATCCCAGCTCAGAACCCCAGTTGCTCAGAAGGCGTGTGATTAAAGCAGACTGCATTTCTTAAGGAAATGTCCGGTGTGTACCCGAGAAAATCCGCTCAGGCTAGTGCGTAGCTCAAGGGCAGACATAATCCTGCATAAGTCTGTGACAGACAGGTCCTATTGATATCGTTGACCAATGTCACATATTCTACATTTGTTGCCATTGCATAGAGTGGAGAGATTAGCTTGGGCTGCTCTGCTCTTGCGCTGCCTGTTGATGTCTGCTCTCTGTGTGGGATCCTTCTTGAGCCTAGTGAATGCTTAGGGTGAGGTTGACTGTCTGAAGTTGTCTCTGAGTCCCCCTTTCTCTAGCTCCTCACACATATTTTCAGAAAGCAAAGGAGAGGTCGAAAATGGGATGCTTTGTGTTGGTCACTCTCCTCTAAGATTTTCAGTCGTCTCCCTCAAGTTCCTCTGTGGAATAAGAGCACACATTTTAAAAGACCATAAGAAGCACTACAAATAACCTCTGCAGCCTTGTGTGTAAATATGAATGTGATATAACTGCAAAACCACAAGGACTTCACCAGCAGTGGGACTTGGAGCAAAGGGCCGACTTTGTCTGATTTTATTTTCTGTTTTCAGTAAAGTCAGGATCACAGGTACCTATCTGAAATGCTGTACACGAATTAGATGAAAGAATGGTCCGGAAACAGTACCATTTTGGGAAATAATGTGGGAAAATGTGAACTCAAGGAAAGCATGTTTCTACCCTTCACATTTTGCATTATTAGTACACCATGCAGAATGCTTTCCTCCTCTCTCTCTCTCCAAGTGCTGTTTATAGGCTAAATACATACACAATTCAACTTTAGGAAGACTGAATTTGCCCATTATTCTCCCTTCTTTTCCTGTGTAATTATTCACAGAAAACTGTACATTTCCAATTTTAATTAATGTACATTTTGAAGATGATCATTTACACATATATATTTTAAATGGTTTTCAGGAATGTAAAGTCATTCAGAAGCAGATGCTTTGTTTACAGTGGTGCTAGGAATTGAATCCATGTCCTCATGAATGCCGGGCACATGTTCTGCCACCCCCAGCCCAGAGAGATATTAATAATGAAGCTCTGTATTGAGTCCTAGAGGTGAACTCAGCTCCATCACTGGAGAGAATACTGTTGGGGCAGTGTCCTTGGGAGACAGGTCCTGTTCAGTATCGAGGAGCCTCTGAGATAAACTCTCAGAGATGCACTTATTGTAGGTCTATGGCTCCATTTCAGTAGCTTCTTTCCAGAATAACAACAATCACTTACCCCCCCCATCTCGTGGCCTCACAAAATTTGACCTGCACTCTTCACAGATGTTGATTTGTTTTATGTTCACTTGTGTTTGTTACCCAATGAAATTGACACCTCTGCATGTTTGTGTTTTGTTTAAGAGTACAGTTACTCATGCTAGACACGACACACTGTTTCATCATGTGTTTTTCTAAAACATACTCTTTTGGACAATGAAAAGCTTGTATTCATATGCACACATCTATCCATCTCTGTTGCTTTATTCTTCTAAATATGACTCATGGTGGCTTTCTGAGCAGAAAATAAAAGCATAAAACAAGCAAATCCTGATAATCCCTGAATAGTTAAGGAAAGAGAAACTGTTTGCTCAAGGAACTATCCAAACTTTAACTTTCAAATTTGCATATTCAGTGCTAGAGAGTAAAATCCTTCTGATGTTTTTCCTACTCCACCTTTTTACCCCCTTCTATCCTTACTATTGAAAGAAAAGCCACACCTCGATAATCTTGTGAGATTTCTTGTGAAACTTCTACCAGAATGGATGATCAGGAAATCTGCCTTATAGAATTTTTTTGCAAAATTAAACATTTTTAAAGCATAATAGGAGTTTGTGACTTCTTTCTAGAAAAGTCTATGACATTGAAAAGGATTCGAATTGTGCAAAAAGGTAATTTTATAAAAAGATAAGTTCTGAGTGGCAATACTTAGGAAATAAGGTCACTGTTCACTATTTACTTTGAACCAGTCATCAAATTCTTCGAAATGGAAACTGCTTATAGTCTTCTCTATTTACGCAGCTCAGAAAATGGACAAAACCCAGTAATCTTATACAAACAAACTAAGCTTAGTTTCTCTGTTTACCCTTGGTGAAAAAAGTTTAAGTGCAAAAAACATATTCTCTGTCATGCCAACATTACATTCACATACAGTGTTTCCAACTGGAAAAGCATACTTCTTCACTATGTTTGATTCATCTGTAAATTAAGCTGCAAATAGCATCTTTGCCTCAATGAGAAACAGTTATTTTGCAGGAACTGCACTTCTGGACTCTCATGTCTTCTGATATCCTTCGAAAGTGGTTTCATATTTATCACGAAATGTTTTCACAGGGCAACAGGTGTAAGTAGAGAAATGGTGAGAATATCTCCTTAAAAAGGTGAAGATAAATAAAGATGTTCCTGTGACTGACTATTGAAATGCCTATGTGGCCATTTCCATTTCTTTCTACATATATAGCTGTATTTCAGTTATTGAAATCCTTTTGTCATATATTGTGCGCGTGTCTAACTGAAGGAGACAGGTATTACAGCTTGACTAAAGGTGAAAGGTATTACAGTTAATTATTAGAAGGGACAAAGTATTGGAGAGACAGGCAAATGAGGACAGCTCAGTTCGTGTTTCCACAGGAATAAAACTGGAGAGGCATGTTGCCACATAGATGTCAAGGGCTAAGACAAGCGGTATCATATCTCGGGTAAAGGCACTGCCTCACACCTTACCTTTTAATAAAGCCAACATTCATAGTTTAATAATAATGCAGTTATGACAATTATTATATTGTACTACCTGAATTATTTTTACTAATGTTTTGGTTTTATAACTTCATTTTTAACAAGGAATTATTGAGATATTTTTCTTCCTTCTAAAATGCATGTGCCCATGCATTTGCGTGTTTATACATACTTGTTTAGTTTTACCACATTGCTACTTTTCTAAAATCATAGTGCCCTATATGAAGACCACCAGGGAAGTTGCTTGAATCCCACAGAAAGGAGAAGACTGGGCCATAGTTGGCATTACCTGATCACGTCAAGTTGTTTGGTCTGCACAAAGTCTGATTTCTTACTTATAACTTTGGCGGGACTAGTTACACTAGTAGAACATGTTAAATTTTAATTTATAATTTCATTACTCTGGCATCTAAAGTATTTTCTGAGATCTTGCATTGTGATAAGAAAGAGGATAACAAATGGATAAGTTGGTAGCCTAAATCTTGAGCTAGACAGTCTGAGTTCAGAGTCCAGGACACCCCTCCCTTTGACATAGGCCATTTACCTCTTCATTATTATTTATTCAGATGTTCCCACAAGGCGTAACACATTCATAGGCATGGCTTTTGGGAGTGGCTGGATAATGGTTGCATAATAGCAGATTAGTACACTGTTGGGTTCAGAGCTGAGTCTGATGTTGGCAGATGAAACCCAGTGGGAAAAGGTAAGTGTGACCTAGAAGTGTGTGTTTAGGTGTTTAGGGATCCCTTCTTCTCTGATGACTCTTTTTTTTTTTTTTGAGGCAGGGTCTTGCTTTGTATTTCAGGCTGGCTCACTATGTTGCCTAGGCAAGCTTCAAACTCAGCAATCCTCCTGTCTCTGCCTCCCAAGGGCTGGGATTACAGGCATGAGCCACCACACACGGCACTGTGGTATGTGGTATTGATTGCTGGTGGGCGTGAGTCTCCACACCCAGCATTGTATGTGGTTAATGGGGATCGAACTCAGGACCTTGCACTTGCGAGGCAGGCGCTGGAACCACTGAGCTAACCCTCCGGCCCTCTCTGATGGCTCTTGATTCCTACTTGCTTTGTCATGAGTTCTTTCTCTTCTGCCATGCCACCCTGTCATGAAGCCAACTGACCGTGGTCCACAAAATGTGAGCTAAAGTAAATCTTCCCTCTTTTATCTTGTGAGTGTTGAGTATTTTGTCCCAGCCACAAGAAAAAAACTAAGACACCTAGTGTCTTGAAAATGGGAAAATGGAACCCTTAGATCACTGTTATGAAGGTAATGGGTTAATCTATAAAACACGATTTTCACAGTAGCTAGTCCCTTATTTCTTCAACAAGTATCTGTGTGCCAGAGTCACTTCTGCCTGCTGGTGTTGCAGAGATGGATGAGGTGACTAAGATATGTTTGGCGCTGACATTTTAGCACTACGTGTACAAAGAAAAAAATCCTCATTACTGATGACGAAAATTGCATGAAGAAAAACAGGGTCTTTGGGTGACTGCAGGGGAACTGCACTTGTTAGGTGGTCAGGAAGGAATTCTTACTAGATGTGACACTGACTTTCACATTCAAGCTTGCCACGGTGCCAGCCATGAGGGACACATGTGAGAGACAGAACTTGTCTAGGCACAGAACCCACTGAGCCCAAAGGACTGACCATGTTAGAATGGAGGGTCAGTTTTGAACAGGTTTCAACCAAACAGCCAGGTTTGGGGGTAGAGATTTTATTTTAAGAGCATAATAAATGCACCAGGGAGAGGTGAGCAAGGGAAGAATTACCATTTTGAATACTCCCTCGGGAACCACAAGAAAGGGACTCTTTGAGGACATAATTAAGGTAGTCCCCAAAGAAAGACTGTGGCTTGGTTTGGGATGATAGCTGTGAAGAGGGAAAGAAGAATAATGGAAAAGTCTGTTTGGAGTTCTGTAACAAAAACTCAAATACTGGCTAACTTAAAAAAAATATATTATGTTCTGTAGGCTGGGGAGTTCAAAATCAAGGCTTTGACAGACTCAGCGTCTGATGAAGGCTTACTTTCCAGTTCACAGATACCTGTCTTCTCACTCAGTGGTCACATAGCGGACTTGGTGAAGAAGCTCTCTGAGGCCTACCTGGTGAGGACACTAGTCCTGTTCAAGAAGCCTTTCTCCTCATGATCCAGTGACATCCCAAATGCCTCTTGTCTAAATATGTTCACATTTGACATGAGGTTCCAATATATCCATTTTGGTGAGCCCAAACACTAGCCCATAGTGAAGTGGTAACCTGTAAATGGTTACCTCACATGGTGGGGTTCATAATCTCACCACCCGCACCCCACAGACTTTATTTTATTTATAGCCATGTCCCTATGGAAAAAAGTTTGCCATGATGATCGAAGAACCAAATTATATCATTGGATACTTTCTTAAAACCAGCAAAGGACCACAAAAAACCTTTGCTCATGTGTGTTTAGATCAGCAGAGAGAATCTAATGTGAGGACTCAGTTTCCTGGGAGATAAGAGAATTTATGAAGCCGCCGGAGATAGGATGAGATATTTCAGGGATGAGAAGGAACAGGAAGTTGCTATTCCTCCTAAAAGGAAGAAAACTTTGTCTCCTGGAGTAGATTGGAGCCAACCTGGTTCTACAAAAGCTGAAGCTAAAGTGGAGCAAGTTTTGCCAGACTCACCTGGCCAGGAAGTAAAGAAAAGGAGGAACCAGGGCAGACCTTTGGCCTTTCCCTTCTCTGTGCTCGCTTTTCCCAGCAGTGCTCCCGCGGGCTACACACAGCTGGAAGTGTTGTGAACACTAGAACCTGCAGGAGTTCAAACCCTGGGAGCCGGTTACTGAGTGGAGCAGGAGGAGCACAGAGAAGGGCTGTGAAGACACTCAGGGGCCTGGTAGAGCATGGGCGGGTGGATGGAGGCATCTTCGGAACCTGCAGGTGGTGAAGGCTTAGAAAAATCAGGTAGTAAGAGAATGGCATGGAAGAATAGACAGGATCTTGACAAATGAGGTCGAATAAGCACTTAGGCAGTTTGAGTTCAACTTCATGTTATTTGAGACCCATGTATGTGAGTGACTGAGTGGATGTGTGATTTAGAAAAATGACACGGGACATATGATTTTAATCAGGAAGAGTAAGTTCCAGTGAACTATAGTACAGAGTCTTGTGAATATATTAATAAAAATATAGGGTCCACTTGAAAGTTAAGAGCAGGTTCTTTAAACGTTCTCACCACAAAGGCGTGAGATAATTGGTATGCTAATTAGCTCGATTTTATGCAAATTAGCTTAATTTACCTATTTCACGGTATGTCTACACATCCATTGAAACATCATGATTTACCCTCAAAATCTGTATCATGTTAACTTGTCACTTTAAAAAGAAGTAACACCAAAACAAAACGACTTCAGCTACAGTGTGAGGGACCCAAGGGGAAACAATCCCCAAAGATCTCAGAATATTTCTGTAGCAGACTAGGTTCTTTTATCTCCTGTAAATTATTTGAAGATACTTCAGTAGTGACCTTGAGTATAAGCTAAGTGTGGCTTCTGTGCACGTGGTTAACTGACAGGTCAGTAACACTTACCATAGGAGGTGGCCTTGGGAAGGTAGGCTCTGGAAGGCCCTAAGCAGCTACTACAAACTCTTCTTTCAGGACTGTGTGAGCTGTCTTGGTGGGATTTAGTAATCAACCTAGGGCGATATAAAAAGTACTTTCTCATGAACTCTTTCCCTAAGCCAATGTCTCCAAGAGTTTTACCTAACCTGTTTGGCAGCAAGTTTAGTGTCTCTGTTTTAATATTTAGGTCTCTCATTCACTTTGATTTTAGTTTAATACACAGTGAAAGAGATGGATTTAGCTTCAGACAATGGTAGGTTGAAACCCAGTTTTTCCAGCACCATTTGTTAAAGAGGCTATCTTTCCTCCACTGGGGATGTTTGGCTCCTTTGTCAAAGATAAGGTGGCTTAGTGTATCTGGCATTATTTCTGGATCTTCTAATCTATTCAACTGATCCTTAGGACTTTCTTTGCCAGTACCATGCATGCCATATTTCTCATGTGGCTTTGTAGTAAAGTTTCAAGTTGGGGAAAGTGATACTCCCTGCCATGTCCTTGTTTTCCTAGAATTGCTTTTGCTCTTCTAGGTCTCTTGTGGTTCCACATGAATTTTTGGATGCTTCTCTCTAGATCCATGAACTATGCTGTTGGGATTTCAATCAGGATTGCATTGAATCTATATAGTAGTTGTGGGAGTAAAGCCATTTTGACGATGTTGGTTTTTCTTATCCAGGAACAAGAGATGTCTTTTCATTTTCTGATAACTTCACTCTCCTTTTTCAGAGTGTTGTAATTTTTGCAGTAGCGGTTCTTTACCTCCTTAGTTAAACTGACTCCTAGATATTTCATTTTTCTTGGTGCTAATGTAAAAGGGATTGAGTCCCCAATTTCTTTCTCTATTGATCTGTTATTTGTGTATAAAAATGTGACTGATTTTTGAGAATTGACCTTGTATCCAACTATGCTACTAAATTTGGTGATTAAGTGTAGCAGTTGTATGGTGGAGTTTTTAGGGTCTTCTAGATAAAGTATCATGTCGTCTGCAAATAATGACCATTTAACATCTTCGTTTCTTATTTTTATTCCATTCAATTGTCTAATTGCAATGGCTAATGTTTTTAGCACTATATTCAACAGGAGCAGTGACAGTGGACAACCTTGTCTTGTTCCTGATTTTAGTGTGAAAGGTTTCAGTTTTTGACCATTTAGGATGATGCTGGCTGCTAGTTTCTCTTAAATAGCTTTTATTAGGTTGATATAGTCCATCTATTCCGAGTTTCTGTAGGGTTTTGATCATGAATGGGTATTGGATTTTGTCCAATGCTTTCTCTGCATCTATTGAGATGACCGTGTTGCTTTTGTCATTGAGTCTGTTGATATAGTGAATAATATTTATTGATTTACATATGTTGACCCATCCTTGGGATGAATCCGACTTGGTCAGGGTATATGATCTTCTTGATAATTCTCTGTATTCTGTTTGCCAGCATCTTGTTGAGGATTTTTGCATCAATGTTCATTAGGGAGATTGGCCTGTAGTTCTCTTAGGTTGAGTCATTTTTCTAAATAAAGGGGGTTCAAAGTAGATGGATTAGTTAGAAATGTCTACACTCTTTAGAAGTTTACCTCTCAAAGATCACAGCCTTCACACCTTTGAAGGAAAGGCACCACGCCTCAGTCCCACAATCTACAGGACAACATCCTGCCACTACAATCTGGTCACATCTGTCTCTGGAAACCTTTGCATAGGAGCAAATTTAAGTGCCCTCAAAGATAGAGATTTAGGGTTCTAGCAAGCCCACGGCCAAGTGGATTGGCCCCTCTCTGGTTCTGTGTGCTTAGAAAGTAGGTGAAATCTCAGACAGGCCTTCAGATTTGCCGCCAGTTCCTCCATGATCTCTGTCCTGTGTGCTTTCTCTCCCTTCCCTCACAGCATATACCTTTTCTCAATTCCTGAGGCAGGGAAAAGTAGATCATTTTCCTTGTGCACACATGATAAGTCTAGAGGAGTGAGAAAAAATGATTGCAAGTTCAAGCCCAGTTTGGGCAACTTAGACACTTAGTGGCATCTGTTTCAAAATTAAAGCTGGACAAGTAGCTCATCTGAAAGGTCCTGGGTTCAATCCCCAGCACACACCACTCACCAGCTCACCTAGAGAACTCATTTCTCCTATAGAACAAGTCTATGCCATAGATTTAATGTAAACAGTTTAACTTGATGACCTGACAGAAGTATCGCAGTTTAGACTCATTAGCTGTTTATGATGTATCTTTTCAACAGTTACTTTGCAGAAAAAAATGTATTGTCTGTTGAATGAGATCCTTGAGAACATTATCATCGGATTTTATGAATACTAGTGCTTTTTACTGGTAGTTTTGGCTACAATAGGCAATGTATGGTGTGGGGTGAAAGCAATTTTTAGCATAGAGAAAGATATCTTGACTGAAAGTCAGGTAGATTGGCTTTAGGCCTAGTTTTAAGTTACCAGCTTCATAACCTAACAGATGAAATTTAATCTTTTGGGTTTTAATTATGTTGTATCCAAGTCCAAGGAAAATATTTTCATTTTTTCTTATTTATCCCCCTCCCCTTTTTTTTCTTTTTCTTTTATCAGTACTGGGTGCTAAACTCAGGCCTTTACACTAAGCTACAGTTCCAATCTTTGCTTTTTGTTTCTGAAGTGGAGGTGGGTGTCACTAATTTGCCCAGACTGGTTTCCAACTTGAGATCTTCCTGCCTCATTCTCTGAGGATGCTCAGATAAACATATATATTTATACTGCCAAATTAATTCACATTGATAAATTTGTATCTTGAAATTTGAAGAGGAGCCCTAGGTGGATCTATTTGTGAGAGCTATGTTAATGTGAGCATATGTGCCCATATATATCCCATCAAACATTAATTACAGAAAATATACAAGTGTTTGGGAGTGAAAGGGAGTAGGGAAGGGTGGATGTTGTTCATCAGTCTTTGTGTTCTGAATTGTATGTTTTGGGGTTTTTTTGAGGCAGCTTCTCACTATGTGGCTAACTTCCCCAGACTGAGCTTGAACTTGGAGACCTCCTGTTTTAGCTCCTCCAATTATGGTGTGTACCACCGTGTCTAGTGAAGATTATTCTTATGTCTTCTGTTGTAGCACTCTACAGCAGTTACTGTGCTTTCTACACAATATTATCTAGGTATAGTTTTTCCTTTCCAGAATTTCCCTACTTCTTATCATTTGGGGAAGGAAACTGAAATTTGGAAATGTGTAAACAGACTCCCGTTTTTCTACTTGGTAGACAGAAACCCTGGTGTTTATAGATAAGAAAGGAAAGAATGAAAATCTCTAATTTCTTTTAAGCCAAACAGAACTGTTGCCTTTCAGGGGCTAGGAAAAGCTCCACACCGCTGTTCTGAGGCCTGTTCTCATTTTGGCAGCGAGACTGCTGTGGCTGATTCTCAGAGAAGCCGGAGTAGGGATGACTGACTGGCAAACCACCAAGTTGAGCAGGAATATCATTTCTTGATTTTCTTAACTCCATCCCACGGGAGACCCCGAGAAATAACCTTCCCAAATTTGCTAATTAATCCAAGATATATTCGTATGCTTAAGCATCTTCCAATGTTGTGTTCAACCACGTGGGGACTGAATAATGGTTCCAGAGATGTCCAAGCTCTAATCCCCAGAACCTGTAAATGTGACCTTCTGTGGGAAGAAGGACACTGCAGATGTGATCAAGTCAAAGTTCTTGAAATGGGAAGATTATCTAGGACTATCTGAGTAAACTCACTGTAATCACAAGGGTCTGTATCAGAAAAAATCAGAAGACAGAGTTGAAAGAAAAGGCAGTGTGGTGATGTCAATAGGGAGAAATTTGAAGATGCTACATTGCAGACTTTGAAGATAAAAGAAGTGGCCACAAGTGAAGGAATGCAAGAAACACAATCCAGAATCTGGTACAGGTAAAAATAGAGATTACCCACCTCAAACTTCTCAGAAGAATAAAGCCCTGTTGATAGTTTAATTTTGGCTCAGTGAAGATAATTATTTTTTTTTCTGAGACAGGGTCTCGCTGGCCCTGAGCTCACTATTGTAGCCCAGGCAAGCCTTGAACTCACAACAATCCTCCTGCCTCCGTCGCTGGAGTGTTGGGATTACAGGTGTGAGCCACCATGCCCAGCACTAGCAAAAACGATTTTTAAAAAATCTGACTTGCAGAACTGTGAGATAATTTGCGTTGTTTTAAGCCACTACATGTGGAAAATTGTAACAGCAGCTCAGGAAATGAATAAAACGGACTAATACACTATGTAGCCGTAGTTTAGCTTTTTAATGCAGCACTCACCAAATATCTCTACATCAAAGTGCGGTCTCCCCCCTCACATGAACCGGATCACAGAATCACCTACGAAAATAGCGATCTTTGGTGGAAAACACTTGGCAAAGTTACTTTTTTCCAGTAGGGGAACAACACCTCACTCCTCCATTCTTGAACTCATAGAAATGAGTACAGCAGGCAAGAATGTTGGGCCAGGAACTCAATTATCCAAAAACTGAAGCAACTTTTCTACAGTTGAACTTGAGCTCTATTTCAGGCCCCTCTTCCAGCACTGATGGAAGCTGACCATCGTAGAATTCAAGTTTGGCGTCCCCATTTTCGTGCGACGTTCCAAGGTGAGGGTAAGGCCCAAAGAACTGAGAAAACTTTGGGGAGGAGCAGAGGTCATTTTCCCTCCATGGTGACACCTTTTGCCTTTGCGGATGTTGCTCCAGGAAGGTTCCTACAGACACTGCCCAACTTCAAGGACTCCGATTCAGCAGCTCACTCTCTCTGTATACGCGAGAAACGTTGGCCTCTCTCCCACAGCGCTGGAGCGCACGAATTCCCTGCATTCCGATTCTCACAGCACTATTCTCACTATACTGCACGCAGGGAATGAGATGTATGCATACGCGGAAAAGAGGGGACTAGAAATTTTCTACTATTGACACCCTCGGCCTAGTTTAATCATTCTATATCCTTCCTAGTGCACTCAGAAATTTTTATCTACTCTTGGGTGTAAAGAAATTCTGGCTCAGGGCTGGAGATTTAGCTCAGTGGTTCCTTTTTATTTCCTTTTATACACCATCGCATTAGACTGGGCTTTCGGCATAATTTTGAAAAGAAGTAATGAGCAGTGATAGAGAAAAATCCTAGATTTGTTCTTTTTTTTTTTAATTTAGGAAACAGTTTTCTCATTACTAAGCTTAATGTCACCTGTAGGTTTGTTTGTTGGTTTATTTATTTATTTATTGCTAGATGTCTTTTACCCATTGAAGAAATTCATCTCCATTTCTATCTGTTTTTATTTTAGGGAGAGTTTTTGCCTGTGTTGCATTTTATTTGAATTAATGAGTGGAGGTTACATTTGGACAAATGTTACTTCTACACCTGTTAATATGATCGTGTACTTTTTTTCTTTAGTCTGTTAATATAATATCTTTACTTAAATTTATTTTTGAATGTTCAGCCACTTTCATTATTTTTACACATTGGAATCAAATTTACTGATATTGTGCTAATGACTTTTCTATTTATATTCACATAATATATTGCTTCATAAATTTCTTTCTTTGTGATATCTTTATCTGGTTTTGGTATCAAAGTGCACCCTTGACTTACAAACCTGATCAGTTCTCAAGGGCTAGTTGTAACTCAAGTTGGTGGGAAAAAAAAAAATATATATATATATATATGGCAGAGATCTAGATATTTATCTGGGTAAGTGCTATAGATAACAAGAGACAGATAAAACTCCCATTAAACTAAGTAAACCAATTGTTAGTAGGTCAGACCAGTCATAGCTTAAAAGTCCACAGTAGAATAATTATTGTTCATGGAATGATAAGAGAGAAAATTTTTGTTCTATCTTCTGCAAGCGATTGTGTAGAATTAATACAATGTTCAGTAGAATTCATCACTTCATCTAAGACCAGTGTTTTATGTTTTATATATTAGTTACTTATTCAATTTGTTGAAAATATTTAATACTACTTATAGTGTCCATTTACTATTACATGATTTTTTTTTTTTTTGAGACAAGGTCTCACTTTGCAGTTCAGGCTGGCCCTGAGCTCACTATGTCTAAAAAAAAAAAAAAAAAAAAGATTATGGTTAGGATTAGGATGGGGCATTAATACATCAGTCATCTGACTGGTTTGACACCAGCCTGGTCCTGTTAGTTTGGATGCAGTATAAGGGACAGAGGGAGTCTTGTCTTGCCTTTGACCTTGCTTCCTTGACTACCTTCTACCTGCCACGAACTCTTTCTCCTCTGCATTGCTTCTCTGCCATACCACCCTTCCTTGGAACCAGCTTAGTATGTATTGAAACTTCTACACATTAAAAGCCAAATTAACTTTTTATGCTTAATTTTAGATTTTGGGTATTTTTGTCTTAGCAGTAAGAATAGTAACTAATACACTTTCCTGCTGTGTTTGCTTTATCTGAAATTTCTAGAGCTACTTCAGTTTACATTTATCTTTGCATTTAAGTTCAGCTTTTTGTTATCTATTTCATTTTTTATTTTTGATTCATTTTTTAATCTCTTTTTAAATTGGTATATAGTCCACATGACTTTTAACTGATTATTCAAATAGTTACATTTCTACCTGGTTTGTTAGTGATTTCTATTGATTGCCTTTGTTTTTTCATTCCTATTTTTGCCTTCCATTCTTTTTATAGTTACTGAAGTTTTAATTGAGTCTTTCTCCTAAGTCTATTTTCTGTTCTTTCTTAACATATTATGTTTTCCTCTTTTACTATTTTTAGTGGATTGCCTAGACTTTGTAATATATGTCCTGAGCTTCATAATATATGCTGAAAATGAATCCAAGTACACTTGCAAATAACATTAAATTGCACTGGTGGTATAAGGAGATATAAGAAAAAAAATCCTAATTCCTCTTTTCCTTCTTCCCCACCCTTATATCGTTGCTGTTGTTCATCTCATATATGTTTTATACATGCAATATGTTACATACATAGATATGTGTGTGTAACATAGCTATTATATAGTAGACATTGTTATTTTAAGTAAATTAATAAATATAATTTACTAAAACAAATAAAATTGTCGAACTTTAATTATTCCTGATCTGATGTTTTTCTTTATGTAGATCTAGGTTTCTGTGTTGGTAGGTAACATTCTCCCTCCTTGAGGTTCTTTGGAGATTTTTAATATTTTTTGACAATTTCTTCAATTGGCCAGTGATGTGCCTAAATACATTTTGATGTTTGCTGAGCTTTCTGGATCCATGGTGCGGTATCTAATATTAAGTTCAGAGAGGAAATTTCTAGTAATTATTGCTTCAGATATCTTGGTTTCCCTCTCTCTTTCTTTACATTCTGGTATGTTCATTGAATATAATGATATATTTTAGAATTGTCCGTCAGTTGTTGGATACTCTATTCCATTTTTCAGTCAGTTTTCTCTTTGTTTTTCTGTTTGGAGTTTTTTTTATTGGCATTTCCTTAGTCACAGAGATTCTTTTGTCAGCTGTGTCTAGTCTACTAATGAGAACATAAAAGGCACTTTTCATTTCTGTTACAGAACAATTTCCATTTTTTTCAGTCTTTTTTTTCCCTTTCATATTCAATTTTGGAAGTTTCTATTGTTGTATTTTTAATCTCAGAGATTCTTTCCTCAGCCGCATTCAGTCTAATAATAAGTCCACCAAAGATAGTCCTTGTTTCTCTTATACTCTTGGTCACTAGCATTTCTTTTGCTACTTCTTTAGAATTTCCTTCTTTGTTTATATTGTCCATCTGTTCTTGCCCACTTTATTACTGACCTTCCTATATCTATCATAGTTCTTCTAAATTCCTAGTCTAGCCATAACAATATTGCTGCCACATCTGAGCCTAGGTCTAATACTTGCTGTATCCCTTCAGACTGTGGCTTTTTTCTAATTTTAGCATTTCTTCTATTTTTTTTTCCTGTGATATACATATTGTACTGTGCAAAAAGAACTTGGTTAGGAAGTCATTAGGGATGTTCAGATAAGGTGTAGAGGCAGCAAAATATTCTGTAGCCAATGATTACATCTCAGTCTCTCAGTGAGTCTTTACTACTAGATATGAACTTAGAAGTGTTTCTCAGCATCACCTCCTCCTCTTAGGTGGCAGTGGGTAGTTGGATGGGCTGGATCTAGGAATATCCCTTCACCCAGGTGTGATAAAACCCCAGTCATCTAAGCTCTAGTAAAATATCTTCTCTCAGGGGCAGATATTGTTAAGAAGAATAGAACCCCCTGGCATACCTCAATGACCCTGTCTCCCCTATCTTAGAAGCAGGAGATTTTTCTGTGATGGTCACTGAAAACCTGACGAAGCTCTTAGATGTCAAATTTACAAAAGCACAAAGTGTTTTTTTAAATTGCACTGGAAATTAGAGGTCCTCATCCCATATTTTTAAGCTTCACTCATCCTTTCATTTTACTTAACTATACATAAAGTCATCTGTCATAATAATATAAAATGAGAACACCCAGCTTAAGGCCCAAACAAGGAGGCAGGCTCTCCTCTTTGGCCACCTCTGACTCGCTCTGTGACTCAGACTGAGATCGCTCATTTCTCATCTGGGCTAAAGGAATCCCTGAGCTCTGGGGTCCTGACACAGGTGTATTCCAAATTAGTGTAAAGACTAACATTCTCCAGCAAAACAAACCTATTCAGCTCTTGTGGATCAGATAGATTTAGGGAGCGATCATTAAGAAATTCATCTAGGGCCGGAGATTTAGCTCAGTGGTTCCAGCGCCTGCTTCGCTAGCGCAAGGTCCTGAGTTCAATCCTGGTAACCACCAGCAATCAATAGCACATACCAGAGTGCCGGGAATAGTGGCTCACGCCTGTAATCCCAGCACTCGGGAGGCAGAAACAGGAGGATTGCTGAGTTCGCGGCGGCCTGCCTGGGCTACATAGTGAGCTCAGGGCCAGCCTGAACTACAAAGCGAGACTGTCTCAAAAAAAAAAAAACAAAGAAAGAAAGAAATTCATCTATGGCTCCATCTGTAGGGTCTTTTTTTACTAATTCCAGCTTTCTCGATATATCTGAACTCCATACACACAGTTATTTTTCAGGGGGAGTGAAATAATCCAAAGTGAGCAATAGTGACCTGTTTGTTGAGCACTTATGATATGATGTGTGTCAAAGCCTTTAAATTAATGTACTTAATTCTCATTATAGGCTTGGGAGGCCCACGCAAGAGATATATATTCTGTGAGATGTTAACTGTGTTGCTGGAGTCCTCCTAACTACCGTACTAGGTTTGCATTACAGTGTGCTTATAATTTATCACGGAAACTGAGACAGTTTTGAGAGTTGGAAGGACTCACTATTAATAATTAGACCTGACAACAAGTATAAATAGAGATTCTCAAGGGCGAGTTGGGACATATGGTTCCTTTCGTTGTCATTTTTCTTGAACAGAGGAAAAAAGAGACGTGAGAAGCAGAGTAGCTTTCCTGAGGCCGTATCCGAGAACATGAACCACACTGACTTGACCCATGCAGCCTGCAAAGCCAGCGCCTCAGCACACCACACTGGAAAGACCACTGATTCACACCTCTACACGAAGGCCCTAGGTGCCCATCCTCAAACATCTTGCTGGTTTGTGTCATCTGTCTGCCCATTAAAGGCAAATTGCCCTGTATTTCATCAAGTACTAGGATCAGTCATTTCAGAGATAAGTGAACGCAGGCAAAAGATCTATGAAAAGGAGACCTATACTTCACTGGAAATGCTCACAATAGCAGATTTTTTTTTTCAAGAAAGAGAGCCTAATTACCTTTCGAAATTCCAAAAATGTCAAACTGATTACGGTGTATGCTTTTTTTATAACATCACATGCACTGAAGTTATTTTGGGATAATGAGCAATTTTAATCTTGCTTAATAAAAGCTATTCACAGGGCACTTTAGGAGGGGATCTGCATATAAGTAGTTTTACTAAAACACTTTCCCCTTTCAGTGGTATTTATTCAGGAGTATGCAAATTCTTCTAAAACCGGAAGCTAAATTTAGAAATCAGAAGGGCAGAGCTATGGACATAATTAAGTAAATTTTCTGTTTCTTAAGAACGTGTCCTATAAAAAAGAAAATAAACCTGAATTTTAAATTTTTCTCTGTGTTGGTAAAAAGCCAGAATGTGCTGAGTTGTGAACTTGAATTTGCGTTTGAATTCAGGTTCACAAAGCCTAAATTATTTTTTTAAAAAAGGATTTATTTAAATCCTTTTTGGTCAATATGGTGAAATAAAATTATCAAGACACTTTTAAAATAAAAATGTTTAAAAAAGAACAACACTATTTTTTCCCCAAGGAACATTTTGTTTAATTTTTCAAGAACAAAAGAATGATGCATTTTTATGGCAACATTCTAGAAATAAAAGTGAGGCAAAAGTTAGGATCATAAATGATAGATTTTTTTTCCTGTTGGCCAACTAATAAGATCCCATAGCATAATGTAGGAGATACCATTCAGGAGGCAGCTGAAAGGAGCAATCCTTACTTGATCTTTGTGATGGGGAAAAATGGAATCACTCTGAAGTTGCCTGAGCCTAACAAATCTTTTGGAAATTCTTTCTAACCATCTTCTGCTCTAGCTCTTCCTGAAATCCTTGAGTGACTCTCAGCACGTCCAGAAGAGTAGTATTATGAAACAGAACCCAGTGGACATTTAGCTCTACCTGTTCTGGTGTGGATCACACCCATTGCCTGAAGTTAAATTATCCTGTCTTCTTCCAAAGCTAATCTTCAAACAATATAGAGATGAATATTCAGACAATGGACAGTGCACAGAAAATGAGGGGGTTCCTTGGGGCATCCCATCCTGTTGCCTTTCTGCTTGGAAAAATTATCTCCCACTCTATGACATGTGATGAAAAATACAGCATATTTAAATTTTAAAAAATATGTTGCAGTAGCCTACATTGCGATTAATCCCTCTCAAAATAGTTCCCCTCAATTCCAATACACTTTTCCCTTCATTCTTTCCACTTCTGGAAGCAATTCTGGGAATCCTCATTTGTGCATTTTCGTTTTTTTTTATTAACACATACTGGCAGTATAGATAATTACATTTCATCATGAAGAGTTGGTACATGTACATAATACATCTTGATTCATTTTTCTTCCTTTCTCCTCTCTCTTCTACCTTCCTCTATAGCAGCACTGTGGTAGCTGACTCAATGTTCTGAATTGTTCAAAACCCATAGCTTTCAGCATCATTTTGATCTGAGGGGATAGCCAGAAGTTGTACCATGCCAGATGCGGTGAATAAAGAGAATGAGAACACACCCTGTTTTTATAAGCCTTCCTTTTTGTTGGATGCCAATTGGCAGTAGAATTCCCCACTGTTTTGATCACATCTTGTGAAGTTATTGTCCACAGAGCACTTCCCAAAGTACTTTAGAAACTTGCACGAACTATGGGGTAAACATGTTTGGAGCGAGGGGGACTATTTTGATGGAAATGAATAACAATATGTCATTGCTGCAAAAACTTGTTGAAATGAATGTTAGTTTGAAAAAATATTTAGTAAGTATATAAATTTAGAGAAGATTCTGTTATTTGTGAAACGCTCATGCTGGTACCCTTTTGAATATCTTCGTCCTCTGAGTGAAATACTACTTATGTGTGTCTATCTTGGTGAGGACTCCCTGCCCTTGGGAACCCAAGGCAAATTGAAAACATCCTTGTGCTCTGTGAGCTGAGGTCATCCACCTATTCTTTTATGAAAGTTAATTCAGAAGTGACATCTGAAATGAAGACACTTTTCAGAGGAAGAAGCAAAAGCAGACAAGAAGCATATGGAGAAATGCTCAACATCACTGTTTATTCTAAAGATGCTGATGAAAACAACACTAAGATTTCATCTCACAGGACAAACAATGCCTACTATCTTGAATTTAACCAACAATAATTGCTGGGGTGGCAGTGAGGAAGAAGGAACCTTTTTCCACTGTTGCTGGGAATGTAGACTGGTGCAACCACTGTGGAGATCAGTGTGGAGATTCCTCAAAACACTAGAGTCAAAGGTCCCATTTGATTCCACTATTCCCTTGCTATGGATATACATAAAAGGATTAAAATATTCGTATCACAGCGACATATGTACACCCATGTATATAGCAGCTCAGTTTGTAATAACAAAATCTTGGAAACAACCCAAATGTTTTTTTTTAAATAGAGTATTACTCTGCCATAAAGAATGATAGGTTTGAGTTATTTATACTCAAAAGGGCATACCTTGAGGACATACTCATGAATGAAATAAATAGATCACAGATGTGTAGATATCATATCTTTTCTCTGGTATGAACCTAAAGATGTAAATGAGTTCTAGAATGTATGATAGATATTGTGAAATGGAAAATATTCAAAGAGAAAAAAATAAGGATAATTAATAAGGGGAAAGAAAATATGTAATAGTAAAAAAGAAAACAAAGTATATGTATGTAGGAGGAGGGGATTTGTAAGATGGGTAGGAGAATGAGAAAAATGAGAATTAAGTCTTGTCTTATACTGGTACAACTTCTCAATGTTGAGTGTGATCATGATGTGTACATACAATGTACCAATAAAGAATTCAATTTTTTTTTTTTTTTTTTTTGCTTTTGCGACAGGGTCTCGCTTTGTAGTTCAGGCTGGCCCTGAGCTCACTGTGTAGCCCAGGCAAGCCGCCGCCAACTCAGCAATCCTCCTGTCTCTGCCTCCTGAGTGCTGGGATGACAGGCGTGAGCCACCACGTCCGGCATTGTGGTATGCGGTGTTGATTGTTGGCGGGCGTGTCTCCACGCCCAGCATTATATGTGGTTACCAGGGATCGAACTCAGGACCTTGCGCTTGCGAGGCAGGCGCCAGAACCACTGAGCTAACCCTTCGGCCCAAGAATTCAATTTTTTAAAACAGAAAGTTATGCTTCCTTTTTTTTCCCTGTAAGCACAGAACTGTATCACTGGATACAATATCCTTCATCCTGTTCCCCTTCCCTGGTTGAAGTAAAACCTTTCTCTTTTCATTCTTTATTTAAGGACTAGTGATGCCTGTCTTGTTCATTCTACTGCATTTACTTCTCTTATGACTGATGGCCTCTTCTGTGCCAAAAAACCAAAGTTTAATGTTAAGGTAAAGTTAGTGGGTCCTCAGAATATTTTTACATATGCAAAGTGAATTCCAAAAAGTCAGCAGGATCAGAAGTTTCTGCAACTACCATCTGAGCTTTCCGATCTATGGACCAGGTGTTTTTTAATTTATCCTCTTGTAATACTTTTAGGGACGAAGCATTAGAGTACAAAGTGTGATAATCTGGGACACTAAGGTTTAATTTACAGGTAACTGTAAAGGCACCTACTGTGTAGGTAAGAAGACTTTTCTGCCTGCACTGAGATTTCTCTAGTACACATTACTGTCTCTAAAAGTAAGTATGGAACATTATACATACTGTTAGATTGATTTTCAAAAGTTTCACATCTACAAGTATAATTCCTTCATATTGGTAAATTCCAGTGTTTTCTTTAAGGCAACATTTAATTTAGCATTTTTTTTCCTTAACAAATCAGTTTTATCATTGTACCTCAAAGGAGGAGACTGGTAATAAAAATACTGCCAGTCACAGTACAGCTGGCTTGAAGTAAAAACTCAAAGGATTTAAAAATCTTAGTTAAAGAAATAAAGAACCTAATTCACTTCACACATATTCCGCCTATATCGACAGTCATACATTTGTAGATTAAAAACAAAACAAAAAAAACAAATGGCACTTCCCCCTCCCATGTTAATATTATTAGGACATTTTTACAAACACTTGGCCGCCTGCATTTGAGAAAATTTTCTTTGCTCTTTTCAAGTGTGGGAAGAAAATCTAGAAGCGGTTATAATATCAAAATCAGCCAGTGGTGAGATGTACATCCTTGGTGTTCCTTGCATGTTCTAGGCAGCCATGGTATCAGCATCCCTTGCAGGATGAAGAGAAATGTGAACTCTAAGGGTCCATTGTGACAGGCAGAGAGATCAGATTTAGCTGATTAACAAGATCCCCGGAGGATTCCTAGGCACTTCAGAGTTTGGAATGTGTGTGCCCAACAGGAACTGAGCAATGAAATGCATGGATGAAAATGCCCGGGAACGTTCTGGGTCGCCCTTTGCTCTGGGTAAAGGCACCTGCAGCCAACCCCACTGCACACAGTTACCGTGACAGAGACTCTTACAACCTGTGCTGTGATGGTTTTGCTGTGATAGTGCACTTGTTGGGAGCCCCATCACTTTGAAAGGGTATTGATAAATAAAAGTACTGTAGATGTAATATTGTGCTCTAGGGAGCCATAAACTGCATTTTTTTTCTTTATTTCCTAAGGTTACTTAGGAGGAGAGACAGTGAAAAATTCCAGTGGTTAATCTCTTTATTGTACAAATACTTGTTTTTCCAACTAAAACAGATCTGCTGTCAAACTGGCCATCCCTTTGGATGCAACGTGGTTAAACTCTGCTCAATCACCAGCAAAGCTGAGTTTTGTTAATGTTCTACCTTGTATTTTAATTTCTTATTTGACAGGTGTAGTTGAGTCACTGGCAAGTATCTAATTTTTGTCAAATTGAAAATTATTTCCTAGAATGGAAGTTTTCCTTCCCTTGGTTTAGTCCTAAGGTAGCTTTTGTTTTCTTTTCTTTGTCAGAAGGTAGACTGTGAAAGCCAAGCTGAATAATATAGGTTAAAAGTTGTGAGACAGCAAAATGTATCACACATTTAAAACACTTGAAGAAATCAATTTATCCTACAAAAAAAAAACATAAAAGTGAGTCAACATTGACCAAATACTAAACGTCAAAGGAAAAAATACATAAGTGTTGGATTTTAATGTGAACTAAATCTTCGGAGTAATTTGGAGGACAAAAATGGAGATAGGCATTTTCACAGGAGAATATTGTTGCTCCGGACTAGCTCAAATCTGTCATCTCCTTTGGTTCCCTTATTTTTTCCATAACCTCGAAGCCTCAGCAACACGTGAAGCTCTTCTAGCTACTCTGGGAGACAGCAGTATTGTTAGAAAGATGAAACTTTTCAGGAAACACCAGAAAGCAATTGATGTTAACTGAGTACCCACTATCTCCTTTCAGTGCAAGGTCTTAACTTAGCCATCTTCCTACCAGAACACTCCACGATCGTCTGGGATTATCTCCATTTTCAGGGATAAAATGACTGTTCATTAGAGAAACGAGTTTCTAAAAACTTATACATCTTAACATGGACAATCTAGAATTTTCAAACTGACTACTTAAGTCAAAAACTCATATGTCTATATCCCAGTGCTAGAAAAATTGTATTATGCTTAACATTATATGTTCCTGGTGTTTCTTGGTAACTTAGGAATAAATGAAGACATATTTAAAGTACATAGAAAGTACAATATTACCATAGTTAGAGTATTCATGTCTGTGCTCGTCCCTTCTGAGAAATGCTCAAGCTTTATGAGATCAGTCAATATTCACAGATTATTAAAGACTCCAAAAACCCTTCTGATCTATCTTAGCTTAGTGGAAGTATCATCATTTATGATTTAGCTTTTATTTGAACAGTTTTACTTTCCTAAAAGGATTCAGCAGTTCCTATGAAGTTTCTTATACATTTTAGTCCCCGTCTGTTCTCTGATGTGTGCTATTGTAAGCGTTCAGTGACCAGACTCAGAGCTCACACCAGATCTTGGAGACTGGTTCTAGCCATTGTGGTTTATGTGGACTAAGCATGTTGGCATGGATGCTCCCTGCTGTATTTGTTGGTGCTTTGAAATCTGCCCTTCAGTAAATAGCACCTATTTAGCTTTGTAAATAAAATTGAGGCAGTATTGAGACGTGATTTATTTATAGCTTTGCATATTTGGCACCACTTTGGAAATCCTTCTCATGTCCAAGATTACCCTCTACAAGACTTTTCTCAGCTAAATGTTTGTTTCTCTATTTCTAGAACCTTCTTCAATCTAACAGTCCAAACCTGTACTTATTCCACCGACAATTAGTTGTGCTACCGTTTTGTAGAAGTCTTCAAAACATTTCCAACATGTAGGTATCTATCAGGTTCTCCACATAGGGTCAATGTTCACTCCTATTGCTTTAATTTAACTGGATTGTTTTTAGATCGAATTGAGTAGGTTGATTTAAATGGATTCACACCAGGATTTTGCATCCTTACCTTGCAAAACCCAGAAAGCACACTCTCCCCACCCTTGAATATCCCAAGCCTATCCCTCGAAATAAGGCTGGTCTCCAATTCACTTTGCAAATGGAAAACTCCAAATCAGATGAGATGAAATAATAAGCTCAGGACTATACTTCAAAAATTAAAAGACTGGTTGAAGAATTAGTCTCAACTACATGGATATTTCATTCGGCACCTTTCTGGTTTCATTTATATTGTTTTGGATATTTTGGATGCAATTCATTGTTAACCTTGCCCAAATTCCTGTGCTTCTCTAAGCCCTACTCTTGTCTTGGTTTAAAAAAAGTATCAGAATCATAGTGCCTGATGAATTTATCATGATTAAATGAGGTAATCTACCTACAGGGTTTACTTACCTCAATGCCTGAAGGAAACCAAGCAGCTGAGACATGTTAGTTATTACCTTCCCTTTTGTTGACTATTATTCATGCTAAATTATAAAAATCTTTTAAAAAAATAATGACACCCACATCACTTTCAGCTCATTCCCCAAGTCTGTCTCTGTGCACAAACGCGGCTCAGTGTAAGAATCCAGTGAAGGGTCTCTTTAGAGTACAGGGTCCTCTCCCTGGCTCACTTAGCTCCATCCCTCTGGGCTTCTGGAGGAAAGCCTGGGGATCTGGGCCTTGAAAGGTCTGTGGGTGATTCTCTTCATCAGCAAGATGAGGAAGGACTGCACACGTTCTCACTACAGGTCTTTGGGTGTAGCTAGCAACTCAAAGAGAAGCCAAGGAAGGTGCATTTAGACTTTCCATTTCTCTCCCTTTACTGAAAATTGGTGCTTCTTTTATCCCAAAGGATTCCACGGTCTTCTACCTTGTGTGGGTGTAACCGTGTAGGGTGTGGTCCTATAATACAATACACTGTATCCAAGGACCTACAATTAGACTGATTTCTGGGTTTTTGATTGAATAGCCAGTGATTTAGCAAATGGACCAAGGAGGGAAGACTCATGAATTTTTCCTTGTAATTCCTGATAGTTTTTGTTGGGAAGAGCAAAAGTAATTTTGTGTCTGGAAGATGGGGATAAACCAAACTCCTTGCTTGCAGATGTGGATATGTGAAGCCCTCAGCCCTCTGCTCAGGATTTGAAACCTCTCCAGCAGCCTTAGGTGCGGTATTTTTAAAACTACAAAAATGTCACCGACAATGGTGACACCATACACTTGTTAATCGAGTGATATAGGTTATATAATATTTCTAATTAAAAAATAACTTCTGACTTGGGCATATTTGTTTGTTTGGCTCTGTTCCAAGCTCTTCACACCCAGAAACCTCAAATACCAAGAGTGTTCCATTTCCAGTATCAGTTCTGGTCTTACAGTCTCTTTCCTCCCCCTCTTCTCCTGCAGCCCCTTCTTTCTTGTTTGTCTTTCCATCTTTCCTAAGCCCCACGACAGACTCCCCCTGCCACAGCCCCATCTCGGACATCCCTTTCTCCCTTTCCTTGTGGTCAAATGACAGCTTGGCTGGTCTTCAAGTCGTTTACGAGTTGCCTCTGGTCTCCTGACAGGAGAAAAGAGGGGAAGGGGTACCAGATTCCACAACCCCAAAGGGACACTTTCCACAAAGGCAGCTGAGTCTTTGGGTTTAAGAGAACGATGCCTTTTCCAGGTGTTAAACTTCAACTTTTTCTCACAAGGGTTGATATCCTTTTTCCTTTTGCCACTGTCTTCAAAATACAATGACAGTTTTCTCTTTGGCCTTGGAGTTGTCTCAGTTATTAATTCAAAAATTATAAATTTCTTGATCACCTGTTGTGGCAAGAGCATAACTTATTTTGCATCTGTCTTCTTTCCTCTCCAGGGATACCATATGTCCATTTCTGGCTTCTACCCTGTTTTATAAACATAGGAGTGGAAAGCTTTGGCTTTATTCAGTAAGTATCTTTTATGTCAGTAAATTATATATGTCCCTCTGTTGCAATCTTGGTTGTCTCTCCTGAACTCATCTATCTTCCATACTTGAAATGTCTCATTTATTCTAACCATTTACACATGCATGCTTTTAATTAACACCTTGTATTCCAAAAATATATGTGTGGTGTATAATCTGTCTTGGCTTCTTCAGTGTTGAATTCATAAAACGTTCTTTCTTTTTTACCTGCCATCAGTAGACTATTTATTATTGTAGGAACGTTTACTGCATCACCTTTAACATCTATCCAAATAAAGCTGTGACCTTCTGTGTATTCAGTATTACATATGTGACTGTCATCTCTGTCTCCTGGTACATTTCTCAAAGGGTGTAGGAGTCTATTTTCTGTTACTATAATGTGATAACTAAAGCCAAGAACAATATGAAGAAAATGGGTTCACTTATTTCATAGTTGTGAAGGTTCAAGAGTGTGATGCTGGCTATTTCAAGTGACCCACCCTGTCCTCATCATAGCAGGAGGGCAGGTAAGATGCAAAGAGCACATGGCAAGATAGTAAGCTACAGCCGGAAAGGAGCAAGAGTGCTCTGATGGAACTACCCAAAGGCCCATGAAGGCTACATCACTCCCCTCTGAAGGCAGTGCCCTCAGTGACTGGAGTACTTCCCACATGGCAACACCTTTTAAATGCCCCCGTAACCATCCAATACCATCACTCTAAAGACCAGCCTTCTAGTTCATGAACCCTTGGGGATCACACTCAAGAAGTCGTGAGAGGAGACCAGTTTGTTGTAAGCAGAAAGCAAAGGAAGGTATAATCATCTGCTCTAGACCCACCAGCAAGATACCTACCCACCTCCACCAAAATAAACAACCATGTGTGGAGTGGTTGCTCCTGCCGTGCCCACCACTGAATGGGAGGTTGTTCGCTTCTGAATAGAGGGATCGCTAAAAGCCAAGTGAAAGAAGAGGACAGAAGAAGGTCTTGCTGATTGCTCAGCTGTTTTGCTGGAGAAAGTCAGGTGAGAGGAAATCATGACAAGAACCTGTCTTTAGTTAAGCATGTCATTGTACCTCTTTGGTAATCGCACATTTATGACAGGGCTATTTCCTCATCTGTGGCATGGGCCATAACTATCATCCATAGATGAGATCAGATCTGTCTTTAGGGGGCAAAAATAAGTCACAATACAGACCTATTTCATAGAGCAAATAGACCAATTTTTTTTTCCTAAAAAAAAAATCACTGCATCAAGGGAATACTTAGATTCCTTTCTGCTCTTTTCAGTGTGAATTGAATAAGTACATTCTATTATCAATGAAATACCTGTTAGTAATGAAAATAGAAGGCTGTAAAAGTTTGAGAAGAGCTTATTTCGACCAAACATGAGTTTCAGAAGTGGGCAAAGGAAGTTCCTATCTATACGTGAGATTTTACGGTAGGTGCTTTCTGTATTAGTTTAATCCTCTGCTGTGGTATCTCATTGATGAGCCCCAGAGAACCACAATGAAGTCATCTTGACAATCGGGCAAACCCAGAGTCAGAGGTGACGTGCCTGGCTCGGTTTCCAAGGATCTCCTTACTGTGCTACTTAGGAACAGGCTCAGATTGCTGCAAAGTTGGTCACAATTCCCCGTTTTCAAATTCTACAACTAAGTCATGAGTTCCTCTATTGTGAGTTATCTGTAGATGGTGTCTGAATTTTTCAAACAATGACAAAGGTCTAAGAGTACTGGGCCGGGGGTATAATCAGAATCTCTCCATGTTTAGCAAAGAATTCAGCAACATCTATTTTGTTAGGATTCTAGGATTTTAAAACATGAAGATATACCAAGAGTCTCATAAAACATGAGATACATTTCACATGTTTACATTTAGTGAGTAAGTGGAAAAAATGGAATTTATTATATAAGATAGCCCATTATGAAAATATTGACATATTTTCTCACTGTACCTCAGTGACTAAATAAATAAGTTCATTTGGAGATAAAATCAAAAGTCTAAATTTGAGGCCTAGACTAAATGGCCTTCTGGTGATAGGCTCTTTATCAGCACCCTCTCCAGCTCATGCCCTCTGGAGGGGACCCCTGTCTGCTAACTGGCCTCCTCTCTAGGTTAGATTGGGAGTCTGTGGGACCCGGCATTCTGACATTGCCTTGATTTGCTGGCATTGTGCTGAGCTCACTCTAGCCATTATCTGCTCCTCTTTCAGCCTCCCTACCAGGTCATGTTATCACATACTCCTGCGTAATTCCTAGTGACCCTAATGTCCTTGCTTTCCTATCAGCAAAGAGATTGTCCTCTCGCTGGTATCTCTCAGTCCAAAGCAGACCCGATAGAAAAGGGAGAGAAAGGGCTTAGCTAAACCTGGCTGAGAAATGTGCCCCGGACTGGTGAGCCAGGCAGTCGGGCAGCTTGTGACGCACAGGCCCCTTCCTGGCAGGCCCAGCTCCCGAGGAATCCCGCCCCCGCCCCCCAGCTCCCATCCCACAGCTATGGACAGGTGTCTGGGAAAGTTGTGTCCAAAAGCAAAGCCTGCATTCCCTGGACCGGCTCCAGGAGACAGATGCTTCTAGCTAGCCATGGCAAGGCAGTAGATCTGGAATATCGATTCTTCCAGAGACAGAGCCCACGAGGATCAAGACCCCAGTCCCTCAACAGGTTGCTGGGCAGGGATCCCAGAGTTACTCCCCTGCCCTCCTCTGCGGATGCCCTAGAAACATAGCAAGTTTTCTGTCCCCCAACCCGGAGCTCGTTCTCAGTGACACTGGGCGAGGGGACGCCTGCTGAGTCCATGTCAGCAGTGCCGTGCCATCTGCCTCTGTTGTGACCAGAGTGCCTACCGTCTGGGAATAAACAGTTATTAAAGATGAAAGCGTTCCACTCTGCCTGTAACAACTCCCAGACCCTGGCTCTGTGGGCAGAAGCTGCATGCTAATGTCACCCTGCCTGTCCACCCTCGAGCCAGCCTCAGTGATATTCAGTAGGACATTTCAAAGTGGCCAAGCACAAAGTTGCTTTCGAAAATGCATCTTTCTCATGGCAACCTGATGTGCTCGGTATCCCCGAGCACTTTCAGATTTAGGTGGATTTGCTGCTTCCACGCTTATTAGGGGAAGACTATCAGTTTTTCATGCTACTCTAGAGCTGCTGTCACTGGGCCGAGCCCCTCCCTTCCTTGTGTGTCTCCTCCGGCAGATCCAGCGGCTGCAGGTTCCCCTGCCCCAGGGCTTCGGGCGAGGAACAGGAAGGGAGTGAGGCACAGCCGGACCGGTCTGCCCTTGCTGTCCCCGCGAGCCCACAGCAGGGCCCCAACCTAGAGTGGCCCTTGTTGCCTGAGTCACAGGCACAGCCCGACAGGCTCACATTGCTTTCATCCCTTATTCTTGCACACTCATCCTTACACAATACACTAATGGGTCTGGAATGGACCTTTGGCAGAAAGCAGTAGCGTCTGTCATCTCTGCTTCTGCAGGACTCCAGCCCAGAGCCTGGCCTCTAGGCATGCGGCCGCTCCTGGTCGTCGTGTTCATTCCTGCTGGCCCGGTGGGTTATTGATGGCTCTGCTTGGTTCTGCTGCGTTGGGGAGGTTAAGCTTGGCTGTTTCCAGGCCTCTGCTTTATAGTCAGTCTCCACAAGCCAAACTGCATTCCTCAGTAGTACAAAACACATTTTAACATCCACAGCAGAAAATCCAAACCACACTCACAGTCATCCAGCCGACTCACGTGATCCGAAGGGTCAAGGTAGACACTGAGCGCAGCGAGCAATTTAGATTCCTGGGTGGTCAGTGGACACTCCCTCCTGGCACCACCCATGGACCAGGGAGGCCCTAGCAGAAGGGACATGGTTCTAAAAGGAAAAGTCAGCGCAGCTCAAAGGGAAGGCTTGCCTGCTCTGGCCTGTTCCGTGTCATAATCTACATCCACCCGCTCTCCACCAGCAGCCTCTAGGGCTAGACTTCTCTGTTCTGATCCCACCTACTGTTGAGAGGAAATGATCGCCCTGCAAATCTGACTCGGTGCCATCTGTGCTGCGTGGCTCCAGTACCTTCATCTGAGCTACGAAGCGCTCCTAGAACAGGCTTTCACCAACTTCGCTTGCCTGAGTTTGATTTGCTTTCTCACTTTATTAGGCTCAGCTGTTTTCTGAGTTGCTTTGTTTTGTAGTTTTGTCTTGTTTTGTTTTATCTCTCTCCTATGTATGGAATTCTTTCTGTTCTCACACACACTTCTGGGCCTCTGCTCGTTCTTCCTGCTCTTCTGTATTTTGGGAATGTTTCTCCTTTCCTTCATCTAATTAACTACTGTTTATCCTGCGGATTCTAAATGCCACATCCTATTTAAATCTCTGTGTTCTGCGCTTTCACAATGCCCAGGCGTCCTTATCACAACAGCTCACTTTGTTGTGATTGCCTATTTAACAGCAGCCTGGCCTGCTACAAGCCTGTGAAGCCAGGGGGAAGAATCCCCTTTGTCATTGTATTTCAGGGCCCAGTGCAGTGCCTGGGTACACAGCGAGCATTGATAGAAAGACTGAAAAATATCTATGAGTCTTTGTTTCCCAGCTATACAGGAAGAATTTGGCTGAAGGTATTACCCTAAAAAATCCGTTCAGTGCTTTTCATGCTTCTTCCTCTCTTTCTGAATACAGTTCCCACTTAGCTTGAGTTCCCAAACAGCTACTTGGGTGCTTTTCCATCCTTATACAGCAGCTGGGATAAGGCTTATTTCTGAAAATGGACCAGTCATCAGCTCACCTTAACTTTTCCTGAGGATCAGGATGGAGCACACAGTCCATTCCAACATGACCATCTGTTGAGATAAAGTGTAGGGTCACTGTTGATTTGAGACCATGCAACTTTATTTCATGCTTCCTCACCACAAAAGTGGTGTAAGAGAGGAAATGATCGCCCTGCAAATCTGACTCGGTGCCATCTGTGCTGCGTGGCTCCAGTACCTTCATCTGAGCTACGAAGCGCTCCTAGAACAGGCTTTCACCAACTTCGCTTGCCTGAGTTTGATTTGCTTTCTCACTTTATTAGGCTCAGCTGTTTTCTGAGTTGCTTTGTTTTGTAGTTTTGTCTTGTTTTGTTTTATCTCTCTCCTATGTATGGAATTCTTTCTGTTCTCACACTTGAGAACAGAAGTAAGAGAAACTGGTTCATCTTGGATAATTCTGCATCTGTTTTACAGGTCATTGAGAAGTCTATTTACACATTGGAACCAAGTGTATTAAGCAGGGGACAGCTGCTGTACACCGGGGCCATGCTCTCTTCCTACTTGGGGAACCCGGCACACAACTTTAAAACGTGGAAGTAAAAAGTAATTCAGCATCTGTAGGTTTGTTCAATTCCGTTTCAGGTCTGATTGCAGATAATCTTCAAGGAAACTGATATTATAGGAGGTAAGTGAACTCTTTCTGTTTGTCTTACTTCCAGAGCAAAATAGAACGTTATTTGCAAGGACCTGCTTCCTTCCCCTTGGACAATTATCACCACTTTTCTTTCCAAGGCAAATTCTTCCATGTCTGCAGAAGATGCCACTTTAACCCTGAATCCTCCCTCCCTCCTCCCTGCCTCAATATTTTTTCCTATCAATTACCTTCCGTGTCTTCTCCTTCTCCCTTTTCCTACTGTCTTTCCTCAGTCTACAAGAACAGCAAAACCTTCATGACCTTCCAGAATGAATTTTAAAATAATCTACAATAAGCTTGGCATTGTGGTGCATGCCTGTGATCCCAACACTCTGGGAGGCGAAGTCCAGAGGATTGCAAGTCTGAGCCCAAACTGGGCAACTTAACATATTACCGAGCACCTGTATCAAATCAAAGTCAAAACCAAGAGCCACATATGTATGTACCCCAGTGTGAGACCCGGGTTTTAACCTCCAACAACACCAGAAAGAAAAGGAAGGAAAGGGGAAATACATACCAGAAAATTATTTTCTTTTTCTTACTTTTATTACCACTTGTAGGATAGTCAGTAACTTCCTCACTCCTTACTGTGGACACAAGTATGCAACCTCCTCTCCCTAGTCCTTATGACGAAGCCCTAAACCCCAACATGACCACAGAGGTAGGGAATTTAGGGGAATGACAGTCCAAACTTAATAGGATTGGTACTCTTTTAGGAAGAAAAAGAGAGAATATTTTCCCTTCTCCAGTCTTCTGTCCCCTTCTTTCTGTTCTCAGAAGAAAGATCATGCGAGAACACAGAAAGAAGGCAGCCATTTGCAAGCAAACCTTCAGCATAAGCCGGGTCCTGTTATACCTTGATCTTGGATAGTTCTGCCTCCATAACTATGAAAAAATAAATCCCTGTTATTTGAGCCATCCACTGTGAGATTGGTTATAACGACCAAAATAAGACCCTTCTCAGCTCATCTGGGCCCAATTTTTGTGTTTGTGGTACCACAAGGACCACTGCTTCTCAGGTCATCAGTGACTTGATAATGGTCCACGGCCATGGCCCAGTGTCAGGCTTCATGTCCCTTGACCCACGTAGTGGGAAATACCCGTGAACAAAAATGTGAAGCCCTCTTGGCTTCGCCCATCTCTTCCCTGAGCTTTCCTCATTCTCCCTAAGTAACTCTTTCCCACCCAGCTTCTTCTTCTCATAAATGCCAGTACATTATCAGTTATTGATCTAATTATTCTGCATTGTTCTCTGGGGAGTGAATTTCTCAACCATTATACACTCTCATAAAATTTGTAGACAGATCCCAGCTCCATATTTTGAGGCCAAATATTTCTCATGAGACACATCCTGATTCCTTTGTACTTATACTTTGATACACCTGGAATTTATGCTTCACTATTTATCTTGTTCTGTGAACTGATTGAATCTCTCGTATTCCCTGGCCCAATTGATAGGAGCATCAGTCAACCATTCCCTTAATTTAGAAAATTTACAAGTGACTGTCAGCTGACTCTTTTCATTCTCTTCTACATCTTATGAAGTTACAAATGCTATTGTTCACCTAAAATGGGCCCCACACTTCCTCTTTAATATTTGTTAGTTAGAATGCCTTCCTCCAAACTGGTATCCTTTCTTGTTTTCTTTATAGCACAAATTCCTGAGCCAAAAGCAAACACCAGTCTGTTATCTGGATTGAAGTTAGGATTTTCCATCCTAACAACTAATACGGTTGTTTCCATTTAACTCAAATTTCAAATAATGCCTAGTGAATAGATTGCTATTTCTTAATATGAATTACCTGACATAGTCATTATAATTTTGGGGGCATTTAGGTGGGTATCTGGAAGCAAAAAGGAGACTGAATATTGAAAAATGAGATCTACATGGGAATTACCATGTAAGAGATATTTAAATTTTTACTGAAGAAGTTCCTAAAACCAATTAACATACATTGTGTCACTTTAAACTAGACTATTTTGGTCCACTGTCCTTTTCCAAGAATGCTTGAGACTAGATGAGTTTAGTATTCAGTTTTTAAGAAAGGTATTAAAGTATATATACCAACCACCCCGTAACACTCCCCAACAATCAAACAGTTTGTTATATCTGAGAAAAATAAATGACCATTCACATTACATGAAATAAATCAGGACTAACAAGAGTCATATATTGGTTCAGATATGTTCTATTGCCTAATAAGTTACAAAAATTACTTCTTTTGGAGGGGCTATTTGGATTTTGGAATTGTAGTAAGGGATTGCGAAATAGTAGTATGCTGAATTTCTTAAACATATTTATTGATGGAAGATTGCCTGAAAAAAAAGTTACCAGGCTTCTGTACCAATAGTACACATTTTGAGAAATGTGGACATAGGGATAACTTTTGCCCCACCCATTTAAATGTTATTTTTCACCAAAATAATAATGTATTCTATCTATCTATATTATATAATGACAAAATCCTAACTTAAGGTTTATTTCATACTTCTCTACGGCTATTACCATCAATTGCATTTCAATAAGTCTCTTTACTTATATATCAAATATTTGTTCAGAGTCCATTTCTTCCCATTACAGAATCCCAATTGCTTAGAAGAGATATCTGGTTAATAGTAAATATTCAAGCAATGCTGAATGAATAAACAAAAACTGAGTAATAGGCTTAAATAGTAATAGGTTTGAGTTAATAGTTTTTAAGTATTGCTGTTAAGAATTGGTGCTGTACTTTGTTATGTGTCTTAGTTACTTTTCTCTCATTTGTGAAACAAATACTCAACACCCAAAATGAAAGGAGAAATGATTCAAACCTATCATTCTTTTTTTTTTTTTAAGACAAGGTCTCACTTTGTAGTTCAGACTGGCCCTGAGCTCACTAAATAGCCCAGGCAAGCCTCAAACTCAGCAATCCTCCTGTCTCTGCCTCCCAAATCCTGGGATGATAGGCGTGAGCTGCCACACCCAGCACGGTGATGTGTAGTACTGATTACTGGTGGGTGTGAGGGTGTGAGTCACCATGCCAAGTGTCCTGGTATATGGTTACCAGAGATGGAACTCAGGATTTTGTGCTTACAAGGCAACATCCGAACCACTTAGCTAAATCCCCAGCCCAACAATCATTTTTTATAATTATGAAAAATAAAGGAAATCTAGTTGCTTATCAATAGGAAACTAGCTAAATAATGTTAAAAATCTCACATAATAGATTAGTAAATGATTCTTAAAGATTTTATGTATATGTATCTGTCTTTATAGTATCTTAAAAGATCTTCTTGGCATACTGTTGAAAAAAAAACCCAGTTTGTAAAACAGCATGTATATTTTGATCCCATTTATGTGTAAATTATATACATATATGGTCATACATATATCCATATATTATAGAGCAAGCTTTAGAAGGATGTCCATCAAGTCACTGACAATAGCTGACTTAGAAATTGGTGTGAGGATTTTTATTTTTCTTTCCTAAATTTGTTAATTTTCCAAAATCTGTCATACTTTATCTGTGTAAGAAAAGTTCTTTTATGGTCAACATACATTTGTGCTGCTAAATCTGTCTGAGAACTTGGAAGCAAGTGATTTATTCATATATTTATTCATATATATCCATATATATTTATTCATACTTAACGAGGATCTTTGGAAGTCCCTTAAAGTGTCTAAACAAAAATTCATTGAGGTGGGTGCTATTTTCCCCAGAGAGGAAAGTGAATAAACTTATGATTTGGGTTTGAAAGATATCAAAGTTTATCTTGTTCCATTTCTGATGCTGAGGTGGTGGGCTCTGGAAAGGATATCCCTGAACCAAATTCTTGGCTGAGTGGTAAAAGTCCAGCCAGCATTTTGTCCATCTTGGCATCCTGTATTCCCCACCCCCCGCCACCACCCTGGATTTTAGTGAGAGATTTTAGTGTTTTAACTTAGATTGGCCGCATATAGATTGAACTGGTCATTTTCTAATTTGGGGTTTGAACTGTTGGCAGCCCTGGATATAGTGGAGCAAATGAAATGTCCTCACAAAGCACATAACTTTCTACCCAGCCCTATCAGTATCCCCCTCTCGTATAAGCACACCAGCACATTTATCACATACCTGTCACTGTCCCATCACCAATCACAATTCATGTTCCCAGCCTGTCTCTGCCACTCTTCCTTATCCCTCCACCTGCCACCGCCATGTGCTTCATCAGGAAGGGAGCGGAGGGCTTCACTGCTACACGGCTCCTCTGCCCGTCTGCCCCCAAATTACATCCTGAAAACCCAGCCAGGAATTTACTGTCTTCTGATTTGGTTCCCGTACAAATTACCTGATTTTTGAAGTAACTCAAGGCTCCTGGGAGTGAGGAGATCAAAGGAGCTCTACATCCCTCTGTGGGGTTCTGTTGAGATCTGGATTTTGCTCTCCTTTTGGCTAATTAAGGGTTCTCTGTAACTCTAAGTGGGGGAAATGCTCCTTAATGCTGCTAGGAATTGCTCTTCTCCTTTGCAAAGTCTCTCTAACATCCTCCTACAATTGAAATAAAGGAACCACTTCAGACTATTGAAAGTATAGGTGGGAAATAACTCCAAGCTATAGCTGTGTGTCCTAAGTTCCTTGCAACCCTGCCAGACAGGTCCATAGTCTCATTTATTGGACTCACTGCAGCAACTGGCACTCATAAATGAGGAAGACAGCCAGAATTCCAGTGTCACTCTGAAGCGTATGTCACACTTTTAGGGAAAGCTACAAACTATTTTTCTTGAAATCTCTTCCTACTTCCCTCCTGTACATTCTCAAATACTGAAGTGCTAAGTTAATCACTTCACTTGGGAATCTATAAAAACTTATATGTTAAATTATTTCTAAAAAAAAATTGTCAGGAACTGCGAAGCAAAGAACACGTAATACAGACGGATGTTTTTCAGAAAACACCTCCTAATGACTTCCTCACTTGGTAAGCTGCAACTCAAGAATGTTTCCAGATCATGGGAAATCATATTATGAAAACACAACCTGTTGATGTTACCTTTGTTTTTCATATCATTCATGCAATTTTCAGGTCAAGACCTGGACATAATATATACTTGAGCTTTTAAATAACATAATACAACTCTTCCCAATATTCCATGGTGAATCCAAAGTGAAAACTAAGACTGGTTAAGAATTTCATGCCAGAAAGGACTCACATTTCTTTAGCCTAGGAGATCAAAGGAACCGAGCGAGAGAGCGAGCAGGCACCCGTGTATTTGTGTAATGAATGAAAACTCTTCCACCTTCCAGAATAATAGCAGCAAAATGCTTGTTCACCACCCTTTTTCTCAGGATCGACCCAGGCTTATTCTGAACTAGAAGTGAGGACAATTCCAAGGAGGCCTTTTCTGAGGCAGTACCCTCCTTCTACTCTACATCTTATATTTTTCTACTGCTACTCAAATGTAAAAAATAATTTAATAGCTCTAGGACTTCTGGGAAACTTAGGCACCAAAAAAAAAATGTGAAATTAACTTTAGGAAAAATTTGTTATGGGCCCCCAAAATGTAGCATTAAAACCCTTACCGATTATTTTGAGTGTAACATAGAAAGAGCAATAAATATTTAAAATAACTCAATGTCCTCCTTATTTCAGTTATGAGTATGGCCCTGAGGTGCATTAACTTAGTTATCGATGTCTCTGATTTATCATTTTTTAGGGCAGAGTAATGTGTAGAGTTTTCATCATGAATGGGTGTTGGAGTTTGTTGAACACTCTTTGCTTCTAAGTGTAAATATCGTTTCTCTAGTGTGAGAAAGTGAAGGTGTAATGAGGTCCAGAACGTAATGATATTATGAAGTAGGAAGAACATGTTCAAAGGAAAAGGGGTACTGAGTGGAGGCAGGGAAAACAAAGAACAGAAAAAATAAACGTATTGCTAAAAAAGGGAAAAAAATACAAAGTTTGTATATATGGGGGGATTGAAGAGAGAGCAGCAGAATGGGAGAAATAAGAATCAAGATATATCATGTACATGTACAAATTCTTAATGAGGAATGTGATTATAATGTACCCCAAGATGTACTAATGAACTCAATTTATTTATTTATATATTTATATATTTATTTGTTTGTTTATTTATTTATTTGAGACAGGGTCTCGCTTTATATTTCAGGCTGGTCCTGAGCTCACTATGTAGCCCAGGCAAGCCTGGAACTCAGCAATCCTCCTGCCTCTGCCTCCCGAGTGCTGGGATTACAGGCGTGAGCCACCACGCCCAGCACTGTGGTATGTGGTATTGATGGCTGGTGGGTGTGAGTCTCCACGCCCAGCATTGTATGTGGTTACCGGGATCAAATTCAGGACCTTGCGCTTGCGAGGCAGGTGCCGGAACCACTGAGCTAAATCTCCGGCCCTAAATTTATTTTTAAAAAAGGTAAGAAAGGATGATTTAGACACAGACACTCGCATAGAGAACTCCCACGTGATTGTAGATGGAGAGGCATGGGACATACTTGCTTTCACAACCTACAGAAGAGATCAACCCTGGTCATATCTGATCTTGGATTTCCATCACTGTAAGACAATAATTTTTGTGATATAAAATAAAAATAAAAGTGATGTCAGATACCCTTTGGTTATTTATGTTCCAACACTGGTCTCTCTGCCTTTGAAAATCCACTAAGAGAGACTGATTATTATAATTAGTAAGTCCGAATAAGCATCACAGAGATATTTCTTTAAATGGCCATCTTTCTTCTGCAGTTTCATTTCCATGGCTTTAGGTATTCACAGTCAACTACAGTCCAAAAACATCACACAGAAATCTGCAGGAACGAATAATTTGTACGTTTTAAATTACGTGTTTTTCTGTGTGATGTGATGAATTTCAAGCTCTCCTGCCTCATCTTCTTTTCAGTGTCCACACTGCATATGCCTCATCTATTCCTCCGTATTTGTCTTAGTTTTCAAATTACCAGTCTTGGTGACACAGCATATATGCTAAGCCAGCTATATTTTATTTAATGATGACTCCATAGCACAAGTGTTGCGCCTTAGTGATTTTATTATAATAATATATTGTTTTAATTTTTCTATTTTATTATTAATTTTCAGACTGCTTAATTTGTAAATTAAATTTTATTATATATAATATATGAGATATAATATATATGTTCCATTACTGTCTGTGCTTTTAGGAATGCACTAGGGGTCTTTAATTATATCTTTCTGAGTTAAGGTGAAGCTGCTTAAATTACCATGAAAAAAAAATCAGAAAGTTTCCAAAATGTGTATATTTGCAAATAGATGCCTCTGTAGATAATGCAATAAAGCTGTTTTAATAACACAAATTTAAATACTCTAAATAAGATTTAAACACCTTAAAAGAAAGAAATATCTTAGAATTTGTTGCTCTAAGAGAAAATTAGAATTCTAACTATAGTTTTAGTATGTTTTTACAAAATGACAATGTTTGGCACATGGTAGATATTAAACAAATAGTGATTTAATTGACAAATGATGCTTATTTAGAAACAATGAAAACAGAGACCTGGTCTTGCCACACAGTAAGCTTAAATGTACGGCTTTATGTACACTTATTAAAAACTGAATGAATGAAAATAAATGAACATTTGGGCCCAGAAGTTAGAGAAATGACAAGAAATGAAATCAGGGATTATAATAATAAAAGTGAAAGTCTATATATGTGGATCAAAGGCAGAGAAAATGACAAAGCTCTTGTTATATTAAATTTTTAAAATATAAAATGAAAATAGGACAAAACCATGTGGAAATGATGTCATATAAGCAAAAGATGATATTCATAAAATTGTAGAGAATAGTAAATTATCTAAATTTGCTTCCAAATTGAATTAATCAGAAATAACAATTTAAAAAAGCATTAATGAGGGAAGTTGACTTTAATCATCACCAAATAGAATATATGGACCATCTGCTGAAAACATAAGAAAATAAATTATTAAAAAATTATTTCCATAAAAGACTCCAGGCAAAAATTTTGAAAGCTCTCCAGATTATTTTATAAAACAAAATAAAATAAAATAAAATTCAGTAGTGATAGCACAAATAATGATAGATCAATAAAATTTTAGCATATTGAATTCATCTGTATATATATATAGAAAGAAAAATCCATGTCTATCAATAATGTCGATACTGTACTAGGAAAGTGTGGAAACTAAATATTAGGACATCTCTTCATATAAAGTAATACTGAATCAGCCAACTAGAAAAAACACATAAATGAACAACCAATGTTTCTAAGGCATTTAATGAAATGTAAAACTCATTGTAGATTTTAAAACATCTAATGAAAAACTCAATAACCAAAATTAGAATAATACTTGCTTAACATGATAAAGATTAAACACTCAGATTCATACTCAGTGAAATGCTGTAAGCTCAGTTTTTAATAAGAGGAAGATAAAAGTTAACATTTTAAACAATATATCTGCAAAAACTCAAGATACTTGGTTCAAAATCCAAGAGAGTCATAATTCAAAAATGTTTCATGAATGTAGCAAGCTTTAAAAAATTCTGAGAAGAGGACTTGTTTCCTGGAAACCAACAACAAGTAAGGAAGACAACATATTAGGGCAAAAATACTCATTTTCATCAGTAAAGTATGTAATATTACAATGGTAATCATTTTTTTTTAAATGTGAATTACCAAAATAGACAAAATACAAATCTTTCTGTGGAAAACCTATGTTTACTTATAAACCATATCTCTGATACAAAGTTACTACCCAGAAAATGTAAGGAGTTCATGATACTCAGCAGCAACAAAATTTTAGAAAGTTAAATAAACCAGATGACCTGAATAAGCTCTTCCCGAAGAAGGCACGCAGTAGATTAGCAGGCACCTGGAAAGGTGTTGAACTGTTCTCACCATCAGCAGGAGAATGAAAACTAAAACCGTGGTGGTATATCAATTCCCAACTGTTAGAATGGCGAGAAATAATAAGTGCTAGTAAGGACACAGGGGAAAGGAATTTTTGGACGCAGTGGGTGGGGTTGTACATTACAGAACAAAATAGGGTGAATATTTTAAAAGTTTAAAACGGAGCTGTCATGTGGTCCAGTCATCCAACTTCTGAGTGTCCATAGAAAAGAAACACAATTAGCAATCCTGTGTGCAGTGTTGCACTATTCACAGAGAGCAAAACAGGAAAAGCACCGATGAGTCTATAGAGAGATGAAAGATAAAGAAATTGTGATATATAATATGTGGTAGATGGATGATGCACAGAGAAAGAGGATATACAGAGAGAGAGAGAGTAGAAGTTTATATATATATATATATGTATATGTATATATATACATATATATACAAACATACTTATGATATAAAGAGATTGTCATATGTAAATGGAATATTATCCACCCATAAGAAGAAAGAAATCTTTCCATTTGCAACAACATGAATAAACATCAGCAGCATTACACCCAGTGAAGTAATTTAGAGATAAATACTGTACTATCTCATGTGCAGAACACAAAAAGTGTCAGAATCATAGAAACAGAGGACAGAGGGAGGACAGTGTGTCCCAGGGAAGGGGAAATAAGGACATGTTGGTCAAAGGGTACAGACTTTTAAATTCTGAGAGCAAAAGCTTCTACTATACATCATGGGTGAATACATACAGTAAATTAATAAATAGTAAGCTTATGTACACCTATGTTTGTCCATTGGGGAAATAGATTTTGAATAAATAGAATGACACTAATACTCAGGAAAATTCTACAATGCCATGTTTGCGTGATGATTTTATAATACCTGATTAATTGGTATTTAGAAATTATTGAAGAAGCAGCAAAATACCTGAGCACTAAACAAAATACTTCAAAAATACTTTTAATGTGAAATAGAAAATATTCAAAAGAAAATGTGGTGAAGGAGTGAGAGGTAAAGGAAAAATGTGATGGTAATAAAAAAAAGGGAAACAAAGCTTATGTATTTAGAGGGCGGGGGGTTGTGGGGGGGGAGGGGAATGGGAAAAAATGAGAAATTGTGCCATATATTGGTACAAATTATCAGTACTGAGTGTGATCATGATGTGTATGTATAATGTACCAATAAAGATTAAAAAATAATTAAAAATACTTTTAATGTAGATCAAATTTTTCTGTCCCTATAATTCATGAAGTATCAAAATAGCATAAATACAAGTGTAGAATTATCTGGTTCGCCACTATAATGGGTTAAATTAACTTTACTAGATAGGCAAGAGATGCTTATGTGCCCTTAACATTAGTTAATTTATGTTTCACAAGAATCTGGTACAGGTTCTAACAAATGTAGATATATACATATATCTGTCTACATTTAGATAGCTGATAGATAGATGTAGCACATGTAATATATATATATATATATATATGTGCTACAAATATATATATATTTGGTACATACAAAATATAATTTATATATTGTGTAGCAGATCAAGTGCATTTTTACGATTAACATACATATACATGCATATCAAATACATGTATAATGTTTTTATGCAATTGTGTTTATTTGTATGCATACATTGCTATACAAACCAAAGTATTAATTACAAGCTTTTACTGTTCTTGGACATGTTAGGCTTGTCTGTCTAATGCTTAGAGAAATCGTCACCAGCCCATGTTCGCTCAGTACCCATTACAGCACCTGCACAGTTGTCAGTGGCAGTAGTTACACATCACGAACAAAAACATTCCGTACTGAGTGATTTGCATTTTTAAAAAAGCTGAATCGCTGCTGAAATGTTGTGCCACTTGCAATTACAAAGTGCCAACTGTACTTGGTTTCTATGCGTTCTCCCTGCCGGGCTCTGCTTTACTCTGTGTGGCACATTCTAGTTGTGTGTTCCAAATCTCTCCTTCTGATTCGGAGTTCCAAGTTATGAATCCTGGATATGTTGCATGCACAATACATGTTGTGCATTTTATTAACTCACATTTTTCCAGTGAGCTTCAGCTAAAAGAGCAAGCTAATTTCTGTGACATCGGATTGTTTTGTGCAGTACAACCAGTATTACATTGAAAAGTCTCTCTTTCTCTTACACACAGGCACACACACACACACACACACACACACACACACCAGAGGCATATCTCTGTGTCTGATAACACATCAGCTTTTCCTTTGGGACTCAATTAAATGCCTTCTTTTTCCTCCCTATCTGGAACTCAGGGATCAAAGGCTGAAAACGACTGTCTTTGCATTAAAGAGGATTCCTTCTTGGGCATGAATAATCTCTAGTTTACATATTGTATCACAGCCAGATTATACCTTACTTAGTACAGGCATCTTCTGTACAGAATTTATGTAACAGTTGCACTGAAACCTACCCATAACCTACCCTACTTTCACTCAAACAGTGGAATGAAAGATTTTTGCTGATGATACCAATAATGGGCCAGAAAAGCCTTGACAGTCATGGTGAAAGCGCCTGGGTTATGCCTTCTACAGTGAAGACTGACTCCTCACTTTTAGGGTTATTGCAAGGTAGTTGCCTAGGAAACTTACAAGCAGCATACAACTTTCTTCTTTTTTCTCATCCTTTCTGACCGCTTCTCCCTTCCCCTCTCCTTTTCTTCTTCCCTGACCATTTGGCCTAAGGGAAAAGACAGTGCCCTTGTTTGTTCAGTAGATTACAGAATAAGATAATTCTACACAGCAAAATATCTAAGAAGTTACCTAGTGCTATCTTTCCCCCCACGGAGGAACACAGTCACCCGCTGCATATAGTGAGAATTCCAGCTAAACTGCTGCTGCTATAAAACTAGTTCTAATTCCTGTATATCTTGGAGGCATATTAAAAATTCCTATGGCCCATACTGGAAAGTGTGGTGCTATTTCTAACCTTCCACGTGCCAGAGACTACTTAGTAGGTTTACCCTCATCTGAATAGAGGTGAGCTTGAAATAAGATTCAGGGTCTCATGTATGATATTGCCAGGTGACATTGCCACTGATAATCTGAGGCTCTGGAACGTCACTCCACTGACACAAAAGAAGAAGATTTTTAACTGGAGAGTGGATAAAGAAGATGTGGTTTTTTTACAAAATGGAGTATTACTCTGCCATAAAGAATGACAAGATCGATCCATTTAGGTGCAAATGGAGACACCTGGAGGATATACTAATAAGTGAAATCAATAGATCACAGATAGACAATTTCCGGATCTTCTCTCTGGCATGAACACCTGTAGATGCAAATGAGTTC